>BSBK01013566.1:0-130548 GCA_027943335.1 Chamaecyparis obtusa | reverse complement strand
AGACATCCATGTATGTATACATGTATACATATAAACAAGTAATGGCGGGGATCGACCGATCGTGTGGATCTCACAAACAAGTAACTATGACTCTGTCCCTCAACCAAATTAGACACGTCAAACAAAAATAAAAAACATACACAACAACCATACACATACAAGTATGGGGTTAGTAAAACCATAATCATCAATGATATCCTAACATATAAATCATCAAAATAAAATAATCAAAACATATAAATAACATCATCATTTTCATTTAATCAACATGAAAATAACTAAAAAAAATATAATTTGTAATTATTCAATATACTGTCATACATTCATATCCTCAAATATCTAGGTGAAATAAATAAAGCACACATGAAAATGGCCTAAAAGAGTTTGGCAATAAAAAATGAAAAATAACATATGTGAGGGGTATTAAATTTAGTTTCCTAAAATAACATTTAAATTTGAGCCATATATTCCAACAAATTTTTATACATTAATCTAGGTCAATTTATTCTTATATGTGTATAAATCTTATTGAATTAGCCTAATTTAAGCATGTGAAAATTAAATTATTTTCCTTTGTAGTTAATAAACATTTTGGTGAGTTTGTTTTCTCTTGCATGACCTAGTTGTACCCTTAGGGTTTCTTATCAATTCTGATATTTTACAAATTTTAATATAAATCTCATTTATCACTCATTTCTAAATTTTATTGGGCTTTATTTACTTATCTTTAGATATCTTAAGTAGGATTCACATACACATCATGTTTTGCATAGTTTATCCTACCTTCCCATCCTAAGATATTCTAAAACTATGACCTTCTTAAGGTTTTTTCCTTGGGTAATTTACATAGATTTATCCCATGGTTGGCATGGTCTTCTAATTTGTATCACATGACATATTTATTCCTGATATACTAGTGAGATTTTAAGCTATAGTGTACACAAGAAGAACTATATTGAGGTCTTATATTACTGTCTTATCTCTTCATCTTGTTGGTGTAAATAGAATCATTATCAAACTAGTTAGCTATTCACATTTTTAATGAGTAACCTATTCACACTTAGCTTAAGTTTAGTCATGCTTATTAATGCTTTTCTTCTACTTCATATGGTTGAGACACATGTCCTCATCACTTCAGACACTTATTGCATGCACATACTTGTCACTTGCTCACATACTTGTCAAGAAAGCTCACCAGTGTTGCACCTTTCGAGGACTGGTTAAATTTTCACTCCTACATTTACACCTCCTAATTCTTGCTTATACATTGAAGGCTTCTACATACATGCCATATTCTTCATATTATATGATAGAATCCTATTGTGTCTATTATTTCGATAGTCAAAGTGTATTTTTGCACTTTAAAATTCTTGACTTATTGCAACATGACATCAAAACTACAAGAGCACATTCCTTCCCATGATTTTTCTCATATAATTTTATCATTGGAATGTAAAATTTCATTATTTTTTATTTTTTCAATTTTTTGATTGCACATGTTACATAATTTTTTTTTTTTAAATGGAAAAAAATAGAGGACAAATCTACCCCTCTTCTTATTTGCTATTTTGGATCATAAAGACATTCTACTATGAATGCTTGATAGTGTGCTTCGATTAAAATAGTCTTTGTTCATTTGAGTGGGTTAGATTTTTGTTGTTTGGGATTAAAGTTGTCTTTGTTGATTTGAGTGTGTCAGCTTGTTGTTGTTAGTTCCTACCATGGCAAGAAACTCTAGCAGAGGCATAGTGTTTAAACAATTATTAAACTTTCTTCTCTACACCAATCAAATTGTAAGAAACTTATGCACGGATTGATTTTCCTCTACGTGATATGAAGAAGTTGCAATTTTCATAAGAATTTTTTTTATGCAAAGTATTTTAGTAACCTTCTATTGATGTCGTAGATGGTGGACAGAGGTATTCACAGACCCCAATGCGAGAGAACACATGAGAAACTATGGCATTGTCAGTAACTTGTAGGATTATAGTGCATTGCAGAAGAGATAAGAGAGGTGTTAGTTTTAATAATTATTAAACCCTCAATTCTACTCGGAATCCTATCATCCAACATGCCTGGTTGGTAGCTTCTTCCTACTGACGACATGACAATTCTATGGTGCTCTTTTCCAAATCCTGTACCTAGCAACCCTTCTTCTGCTTATACCATGTGTAGGGCTGAACTTGCATAATTCTTACCAAAACTATTAATTCTAGGTTTTCTAGTTGTATGTAATTGGAGTCACCGACAGTGTTTAGGTGGATTTTTAGTCTCCAACGGAAGAGAACACAATAATATCCAAGTATTTGAGTAATCATTCCTACACTCTACCAGTCTTCTCTTCTTTTATTTTCTCTTCCCACATGTCCATCCAGGGCATATATATTTTTGTCCATGACAGTAAAAAAAGTGGAGAGTTGGTAGTTCTAGGGTTCAAATGTATGTTGTGAGGTGTACATTAAGGAAGATCTCGATGAGCATGTTTGAGCTAGAGTTCGCCACATGCAGACCTTTCTAATAAAAAACTTTAATCTTAATGGTCATTGTAACTCAACTTTCTGAAGCATAGTGCTCTGTAGATGACATCAACCTCTTCCCTGATATGACTTAAGATGAAAACCCTTTCTTACAACTGTAGAACTATTTTCAACATTTAATGCTTTGTATTTTTCTTAATACATCTCGTTCTCTTTGCATTTCTAATTTTATTTTATGGTTCTAAATAAAATGTTTTGAGTGACGATCTTGGTTGACACAATTGTCTATTAATAGGTTAGACAAAGGAAAAACTATTCACCATGGTTCTGAGTAGAGCTTTAGCATAATCTAATTAATGACTCTGTGCATGGTACATTTGGATCTAGAATCTAGATACATGCAAGAATCCCTGCCCAGGTATAATTTTTTAACCTCTTTAGATCTGCTATTATTTTCCTTTGAATTTTGTTTAGTGTACAAATGCAAACTAACCTGAAAGTCTCATAGACATTAGCAGTGGTACACTATGAATTATGAAAACAAGAATTTATGATAATAGCTATTTACTTTGCCTAAGATGAGGTTGATTTAGGATTCTCTTATTCATAGACTACCATCAATTATGTTTCAGAACACACTTAGTTATAATCATTTGATATAATGTTGAAACATCGATTCTTTAAGAGAAAATAGAAGCATTATAAATATGCTTATATAATTAGCGATTACAAATTTTTGGCCCTTAGATTTAACACATGATAATTGGATGTTCATGACATATGGTTTCTGGTAAGAATATGGATTTATATAAAATTAACTCAAAAACTCTGTTGTTGAATTCTATATATAATATTGTTAGCACTGGTAAAGAACTGTGACCCGAGTAAGGTGAAAGTCTTAAGAGGTGGTTCTCTATCATGAGTTGCCTCATGGATTAATTGAATACACAATAATTCTCTCTAAAGCATTATGTTCTCCTTACAATTTTAGTGACACATTTTTTTGCAATAAATGTTTACATAGAAATGTAAATAATTTGTTACCTATATATCCAAATTCATTCTTGGAAACTAGTTGAGATGAAACAAGAATTCCACTAGGTTTCGGTCAATGATAGAATTTCTATATGCATATAAATGCTAGAAGGTTTACATCGTATATGACATTTTTTGTCAAATAATAGTGTGAATATACTTTTGGAATGTTGGGATCACAAAGAGATGAATAATTAGACACTAGAACAAAGAACACGATAAATTTTATAAGAAGCCTACTTCAACTCATTGTTAAGTTTCATACTGCAAAATTTTTTGTGAGCTAAACTACCATTGGAAAAAGATTTAGAAGTGGACAACAACTAATAACATCTGTAGATGTCAATAGAAATGAATTACCATAACAAATACAAGCCTGGCCTTGTTCTTTCACTTAAAACTTGAGAATTCAATCTTTTCAGCATAGAAAAACAATAAAAAACCATCACAAGCCTTAAAAATTCTGGCTGCAATAATCTTAAAGATCTAAACCAGTATGATGTTCATATTGGAGCTCTACATCAATGCCAGAGTTAAGACATGCAATACAACCTACAAGAAAATTCCTAGCTATTCTCAAAGACTAATTTTATTAGTCACTCTGATATTGACACAAATTTTGAAGTTAAAGACAATAAAAAGGGTGGTTCAAATACATTACAAACAAATCCATGAAGGTCAGTACCTGAAAGACATGTAGTAGGAAATGCTTCCATGATTTAGCAAGTTAAAAAAAGGTCCAAGTTGCTCAGGTTTCAAAGAAAGAAGCCACACTATCTCAGGGATGCTGCAACTAGAGCTTGAATGGCGACACTGCAGCCCTAGAGAAAAAAAACGAGCAATTCTTATATGCCCTCAAAAAACACTGCTGAAACAATACAACATACATCAGAAATTGTCTGGAATTGTCCAGCTGATCTTTATATACAAATCATAGTTTAAAACATATCATTTGAATCCCAATTCATCCGAAAGCCAGGACTAGCTGCTTGCACACTTTTAATCTCATCAATCTCCACTACTATTATTTAGAGATAATGCATTTGGGCTTCTTGAATTGAGAGTTAGAGTGACTATTAATCATTGTGTCAATTGACCCTGGGGTTTTGGAGGTTGTCTTGGGACTCTTGGACAAAAAAAAGAATGGAAAGCGTTAAGCAATATCGTTGTAGCAAAACACAATACATTTTCACCTTTGACCTAAACTATTTCATCATTCTAATGACATGTAATGCTAATCTCTTAATTGAGGTAAGAAAAAACAAGATCAGGCATGAAAAATTTAGTACCTAGACCTCGAGCTTCTTAGCTCTTCATAATACGCAGCCTTTTCACTGTATTCACAAACATCCTGCAGATTTTTAAGCATTATCACACTGCCCTGCCTACACTTGGCAGGAACTATGTTGCATTGCAGCTCTTGTTTGGTCTTGTGAAGCTCTTCAAATTGATACCTCATTTTACAGGTATCTGTCTATTTGTTGCAAACTCACACCTAAGCCACACACCCTTTCCAATGGCCTGTACATTCTCACACGACCTGCAACCTCTTTGGCAATGTGGAGGTTCTTGTGGGTTCGTTTTTTGTTTGGTTTTACGAACATTATCAATGTTCACCAAGTGGCCTTTGGTCCGACGTGTTTGATGGAATTCACACTATGATAAAAAAACCTTTCAAACGCCATATTTTATTTTATTTGCAACATAGGTAGTAAGCATTTGTGTGAAGTCAACTATCATTAACTATTACTTCAATCATATTCAGCGCCCCCTCTCTAGTTTACCCTTGGGCCCCTCGGCATTTTTATTTTATCTCTTTTGTCCTCGACCTGCACAAAGCCTCCCCATGCCATTGACAACAATTGGTCATGTGTTGAGTTTTCCCTCCTCTCAACGAGTCGTCTCCTCCACGTTGCCACATAGAAGCTGATCGATCTCCATCGCCCCTTTTGATTCGGCTTCATAATATTTGATGACTCGTCTAGGCATTCATATTATATGATAGATTATCTTGTTGTGTTTATTATTTCACTACTGGAATTTTGTTTTATACTTTCAGATTCTTGGCTTACTCCAACACATCCTTTATTAAGTTGGTTGGTACTCACCTTCTTGTGTTAAGGGTACATTTATCAATTATTTGTAACCCTCACGATGAACATATGTGCATTGTGATAACAATAAACATAGATACCCATCAAGGATTTATCATGTGATACTACACCCTTTTACCTATATACCACTTGTACATCTCTTGGAGATAAATCTTTTACATTTCATGTTAGCCTAGTTTACATAGATTCAGGTGTTTTTCATCCATTACTTTCTTGTAAAATGCATAATTATGAGTATAGAAATGATCCTTCTTTTATATTTCATGTTGAATTTATGTATAATTAATCTTCATATATTCTTTCTTTATATAATAATAGCTTCAAACATTAATGAAAACTTATTAGTTTTTGACATTTATTCTACATGATTACATAATGGTATATGAGATTTGGTGAGGAATTTTTTCATGATGATTAGAATAGGTTTATAGATGTGTTTTTACATGCAAAATCATTTCTAGTTACTAGTTATAAAAATATAGATGATGGAATCTTAAATTTATTGTTGAGTTTAGATTGAACCTAAGTGATAAAAGTTTACAATTATTTGACTCATCTTATTTTTGCTACACTTCCTTTAGAATTTTGGCCCATGGTTTTATTGCACATTTTTTTGGCATCAATTCACTTAAGGATAACATGTTCTTATAAATGTCTTATAGTGATTTATATTTTGATCTTGATCCTTCTTCTATCTATTTGGTCTATCTCTCCTATATCATACTTCTATGTTGCCCATAATTCAAATGATTGTCATCTTATGGGACATGCACATAAAAGGTTATGAATAAGCTAAGATATCAATTTACTACCATCCCTTCTACTAACAAACACACTTAACCTATGCTCTCAGTTACATCTAAAATTTGAAGACAATACTAAATAAATACAAAATATCTCTATGGAACTTAGTGTACAGTTCACTCACTTATAGAGACATCATGTTAAAAGCCTTATAGAGAAAATTTAATTGGGTTTGATACTATACTAAAATTAGTTACACAATAATTGATTTAATATATTGGCCATGAGGAAAAGCTTGACATATTATTTTCCAATGATAAATTTTCACTTGAGAAAGTACTTAAGGAACTACTACCCTTACACATTATGTGAAGTGAGGCTACTTATAATTCATTAAATGATCTTTAATTGAGATTGGATCTTGTCTTAACATGTATTGAAGATTGTTTAATATAATAGGTGTTTAAGAATGGAAATGGCACTTGTTGGACCGGACTATTAGAGGATTTACTCATATGCTTTGATCTTGTTAGAGTAATATTATTCTTCTAATTTAGGATGGACATTATAGATAAGATATCTCAATGCCTGACAAGTTGACCTAGAACATCTTTCTTGGACATCCATGGTTACATACATGTGATTTATTCCCTTTACAACTCATCTATATATAGTATTTTGACATAAAGGAAATATTTGTGAAGTAACTAGTGATCCTCAATCATATGACAAGTGTAAATCAATTGATGTATCCAACTATTGAACACAAGGTGAACAACACATCCATAACATTAATGTATTAAGTGTTTGCATACAAATAAGCATGTTACTAAACCTTCAAGATTAATATAACAACAGAGAAGAAATATATAGACTACATAAACCATATGAACACCAAATATACATGAAGAAACCCTCTTAAGGGATCAAACTGGGAAACATAGCATTGGGCCTTGTCTGCAAGATCGAGCACGATCTCCTGACACTTTTCCATCCCATACACCTTAGGATACATGGCTTTGCCCACCCTCTTGTCTTTCCCAGCTATTTTACTGAGCTCGTCGGTAGTACCGCTCTGGTCAAGCATATCGTCAACGATCTGGTAGGCAAGACCAACGGAACGCCCATAATTCCTCAGCCTCTCCACCTCCTCATCGGACCCGCCGCCAACGATCCCGCCTCCCACCACTGAAATCTCTGCCATGAGCACCGACTTGTGGCGGTGAATGTACTCCACCAAGGCAGCCTCAATGGATGGACTCCCTGCACTCACCAAATCCACGTATTGCCCGCCCACCATACCAGTCGAGCCCCCTGCCTTTGCGAGCTCGTAGACGACTCGGAGCGCTTGTCTGGCACGGAGGGGGTCAGAAGGGCGAGCGATGTGGTGGAATGCGAGGGAGCAGAGTGCATCGCTTGCTCGAATGGCGATGCCTTGGCTGAAGACGAGGTGGGTGGAGGGGCAGCCGCGGCGCAGAGAGTCGTCATCTATGCAGGGGAGATCGTCGAGGATGAGCGAGGCAGTGTGGATCATCTCCAGCGCATAGGTCACCAGGAGGGCCTGCTCTCTCTGCCCTCCCACCGCCTCGCATGCCGCTATGCACATGACGAGACATGATCTCTTGCTCCCTCCCATCATGACGTATCTCATGGCTTCTTCGACCTTGTTGTCGCTCGTGGGAATCAGATTGTGGAGCTCCCCGTTGACGCTTTCGATGAGCGGTTTGGTGTAGCCTTTCAGATCGAAGTCTTCTCTCAGTCCAGATTTGGATTGTACTGTGATTGTACGTCTTGTAATGTGATAAGACGTGGGTGTTGTGAGGGTGTTACCTTTCCATTGGAAGAGTCGAATGGAGTGGGTTATTGGGGAAGTCCCTATTTTGGAGAGCATGGACAACGCTATCCTTGCCATGTCGTGATCTAAGCTTTTTTCGCTAACCTGCGGCACCAATGTACATCTTCTGTGACCAAATTTCAACGCCTGTTCAAAGTTAGCCTATGAGGGATACCTTTCCCTTCCATACCTGTCCATGTCTCGATAGTAGTTATGTTACGGATCCTTTTATTAAGCTGATAGGCTTTGTGTGGGAGTTTTGCTCCTGGAAATGATTTTTTTTCTCCCGGATAATTGTCAGCCTTCTTCCAGAAATTTTTTCTTTAATGACAATAAAAAACACTTCCAAATTTTTTTCCTTATAAATTAACAAACTATTTCAAAATTGAAAATAGCAACTTACCTTTACTTTCCCCTATTGTTATCCCTATTTTTTCTAATCCCCTAAAAAAACTATGTATTTGAAAATGGTATTCTTTTGAATCCCCTAGAAAATGATGTATTTGGAAATCTATGTTTTTGTTCTTGCAGGCATGTCCTTTTTCTCACGCATGTCCTTTTTCTCTCTCTGTTTTCTATCTTGTACAATGAGTGTAGGTTCTTCATATTTACAGCAATTGTCTCATAGCACTGCATAGAGCTTCATAGTAGCATCGAGAACTGTAATTAAGATGAAATAACTAAGCAGTGGGATTTTGCTTTATTGGAGAGCTATTCCTGGAGAGTTTGTGGTGTTTCTTCATCTTGATTCACTAAAAAAAAGGGAAGAAACCAAGAGTAATTCTTTTGTAGAACTTTAGTTTTCATATTTCATGGCATGAATTTGCAATAACTGGAAAAATACCGAGTCTGGATTGAAATTCACTATTGTGTGGAGCCATATATTCATAATTTCGTCTAGAAATAGTTGTGCTTTTAATGCTTCATCTTTCCACAAGTCTGATAAAGGGGAGTTGTTTATTAAATCATTTTCAAGTGCAATGTAACTGATGAAGCAGTTGCTAGGGTTAGAGAAAGTATACAAAATAAATTGCAATGGAGATAAGTGCGGTGTCATTTCGTTCTAAAGTGCAAGTTAAACTTTGTATTTTCTGAAAGCATTTGTGTTCGGTGTATTTGTTTTTTCTGATTTTCAGTTGTAATTTTTATTTGGTGCTATTTTTTTTAAAAAAGAAAGAATAAAATTAGGCTAATAGAATCATTAAGTTAAAGAAAATTCACAATTTAAATATTAAAATTGAATGAACTTTAGATTTTTTTATATAGTTTAGTCTATCGTGACATCTATTTTAGTATATTTGGGTCTACAAATAGCTTACAAATAGCCTACTATATTATGTGATCTATTTTCATGATATCTCAAGATAATTCTTAATAAGCACAAGTATCTAACTATGCTTCAAATATAAGATGTAATATCCCTTAAAATTTTGAAACTCTAACTTATGTGCAATAGATAAATATTTTATTTCTTTCTATTATTTGACATTTAAATATTATTGAGAGTGGTAGTTTATAATAGGTGCAAGGTATGGAGTATGTCTGGAGTAATATTTCAAAATATTATTTGCAAATGTTTTAAGTACCTACATTATTATTATGTTTTAAATTTGTGTTTGAAGTTTGAATAAGGAAATCAATATTTATTTGGATCTTTATTAAAACAATAGGACTTTCTTCTCCATGTTGCAGCCCTCTTCTCAAAAAGAAAACATTTCAGTTACTTTTCCCTCTTTTTTCATTGGAAATTAGCAAATGATTTCGAAATGAGAACTAGCAACTTACCTTATGTTTTCCATATTCTTATCCCTGTATTTTCTTGGGCTATAAACATCATATGATTTCAAACCTCTATTTGTTGCAATTTTTACAGCATATGAGAATATTAAAAATTGAAAATAGCAACTTACCTAAGATTTTTCCTTCTTTTTTCATTGGAAATTAACAAACAATTTTGAAATCAGAAATAGCAACTTACCTTGTTTTTTCCATATTCTTATCCCTGTATTTTCTTGGGCTATAAACATCATATGATTTCAAAACTCTATTTGTTGCAATTTTTACAACATATGAGAATATTAAACTTGTGTTTGAAGTTTGAACAAGGAAATCTTTATTTATTTTTGATCTATTTGTATTTTAGAAATTCTAAGCTCTTATCGGCTCATCGTTGCACGTACAAAAGCATGCAACTATTAGTAATAATCGATTCATGAAAAGCCAAAAGTCTAATTAGCCGAGAGGCTTATTTGGTGGGAGTTGGGAACTTCCCACTGAATTCCCCATGTCTCATGCTCACCCCATTTTTTTGGGGTCATTTTTTCTTTTTCACTTTCATTTTTGATGATAGAATATAGGGTGTAATATAAAATGTTGATGGTGAAAATTCAAACACAATCGAATCTAGAAAACTAGCTATCAATCATATGGATTGTGGAAGTTCAATAGTTTTGAAGTTACAAATTGTTTAAGGTTTTGATGCCTTATTTTGGAGCATGTGCTATTTTAGATGTCTCATAGGCTGGTTCGACCTCACTAATGATATTAAAATCATTCATTCATTCATTCATTTGTGATACCACCACCACCAAAAAACCAAAGGTATTAAAAGTTGAAGATATAAGATACACCTCCTATGTGCCTTTCTACCATACACAAAACTTGTGCCACCCTTTAACTTAGTGAAGACTGCTCAAAGATCCTTCATTCATTGGCCATTTATTATATGTTTATTTCTATTTTCTTGCCGTCTTTCTTATGGAGAAATCTAAAAGAAGGTTCATTGCACAAACCACTGTAGGAATTGAACATTTGCAGAGGACAAGTACATCCTAGGCTATCATGTTAGAATGACATTATCATGCCCTGTCTAGCACTACAAACCTAGTCAAGATCTTTATCCAAATTTACTTTTTGAAAAAAAAATTGAATCCTTTTTTTGTCCAATTTTAGCTTGTTCGTTCAAATGCTTTCCTACATTTGTTACAACAAAACACTTTGTTTTGGTTTCTGTACAAAATGGTATTTGTTGATTTATCAATCATTTGATATACTTCTATTTGTGGATTCCTGGCTAGCATGCAGTTGTGCATGCCCTACACATCTTCGATTATTGCAAACTTGTATTCTCAAGAACTCCATTTCACATGTATGCAAAATGTGGAAGCATAGACAAGGCACATGACTTGTTTGACAAAATGCCTCAAAGAAATGTGTTCTTATGGACTCCAATGATACGAGGATCTTTTCTACTAGATATGGAATTATATTCGGATAATACGTTAACGTTCTATATCCTTTCTTGACATGCAATCTAATCTAGACACTTTCTTGCTTCTTACGAGATTAATTAAAATTAAGCCCATGTGGATTTGATTCTTCTTCTACAACTTTATTAAGGGTTCTAATGACATGAAGAAAGTTAGTGAAAACATAGGCACTTTGATGCAGGAGCATCCTGGGTGTAAGAGCAATCTTGCATCACCCAAAATTTATTTTTTTTTGTTTCTTTTCAATACGGGCTATCTTGTGCAGAGCTACTATTTATGGAAACTTACTATTTTTAGTAAGTTGGTCATACGATCTCAAAATGTTCTGATTTCACATGTGGAGGTTCATCTTAGTCATATCAGCCTATCAGAAAAGTTTCATTTCTAGTTCAAGTCTAGTTTTGAAGATACTGAAAATTTTCGGTATCGAAAATAGGGTACAAAAACTTTGAACTCAGTTTTGAAGGCTTTAGAGGTCCCGTATGAGGTCAAATTTTCAGCTAAATGAAGCTTGCTTGATTTAAACATTGTAGAGCACTTTGCGCCCTTTTCGAAATGGGGTTATAATAGTCAATCGGGTCAATGAGTGATGACTTATGGTCTCCGAAAGTTGGTCCACCTGAAATGGCATAAAATAATTTTCTTCAAAATTTCTGTTTGGGTTTCAAAAGTTATTTTGAGCCAACTTTGATGTAATAAATTAAAAAATAAAATAATTCTAAGTTTGGTCAACCTTAAGGGCTAAATTTCTTGAACCTTCTCAAGCGGTGGAAATTGCCTATATAAAGAAGGCCTGTAGTGTTGTCTGGGGCAGTTCTGGGTAGATCTGGGTAATGATTTGAGGCTTTGACCTTCAGAATATTGTAAGGGAATGCCCATGTGGCTTTGCATATTATAATTTTAAAATTTGTAATTCCACACTTGTGGAGATAATAAGAAGCTCATTTTCTATTCTTGCAAATTGTTGTTGTTTCTCTATTTCTGTTATGTGTTAAGGGAGCACCCTTCATCAAGAGGTATCAGAGAAGGAGTTCCTAAGTGTGTAGATAGATTGCCGACTGTGAGGTAGTTTGCACTAGGAATGTGGTTAGGGTTTCAGCAAGAAGCACAAAAATGCCTCCACAAAGGGAACGTGGTGGAAGAGTTGATGTTGTGACACCTAAGGTTAGAGCGCTCTAGAGACAAGTGTGAGAATTGCAAGAAGAGATTCGCAAAGGAATGAATCTTAGTGTCAAAGACCAAAGTGAGGATGAAGCCAAAGAAGAAGGAAATTTTGATTAGGAAGGAGAAGTCGAAGTTTTGAATCAAGAAGAAGAAAGACTTTTCTGGGCCATTTCCAAGATTGGGAAAAGACCTAAGATTGAGGTTCCTACATTTTCAGGAAATCTTAACCAGAAGAATTGATCGACTGGATCAATGAATGTGAAGAATATTTTGAGTATGAAGATATTGAGGATCCTGATAGGGTCAAATTTTTGAAGGCTAGATTGAAAGGTCATGCGAAGATCTGGTGGCAATAGATTCAATTGGAACGAAATAGAAGAGGGAAGGATAAAATCACAAGATGGGATCAAATGGTGGATAAATTGAAGCAACAGTTCATTCCTGTTGATTATGAGCTTGACCTAGTGAAGAAGATGCAAAGTTTGAAGCAAGCAGGAAGATCTATTCAGGAGTATACAAAGGAGTTCTATTGAATCCTCATCAGAACAGGCCATGTAGAAGATGATAAGGAGAAAGTTGCCCGTTACCTTAATGGGTTGAGGTTGAGAATTCAGGGGGAGTTAAATCTGGTTCGAATGAACAGTATTGAAGAGGCATACTAGTTTTCCTTAAAAGTAGAGGGAAAGATGAACAAGAAGTTTGAGAGAAGACAAAGCGAAAGAGGTCGTGGTGGAAGATCTGGTGGACGGTCATATGGTGGCCAAAATGAAGATCTAAAAAAGAAGGATGAGGCCAGTAGTAGTCAAAATCAGAGAGGAAACACTTCGAATCATTTCCATGATTAGAATAATAGAGATCAGAGAGGAAGAGGAAGAGGACAAGGATCAGGAAGAGGAGGCTTCCATGTAACATGTTTTCACTGTGGAGAAGGTCATAGGGCATTTGAATATCCTCAACGCCAAGGAAGGACATATAGGATGAATGAAGGCTAGACCACAGTTGCACATGTAGATGAAGATACCAGATCATCACATTCTAAAGATGCTGAAAGAGGAGAAACACTTATTAACAAAAGAGTCCTACTAAGTGGTGAGAATGAACCTGAGCAAAGGAGCAGCCTATTTCACACTAGATGCAAGTGTGAGGGTAAGTGTTGTGATGTCATTATTGATAGTGGAAGCACTGACAATTTGATGTCGGAAGAGATGGTGACAAAGTTGAAGCTCAAGAGACAAAAACACCCACATCCATACCAGATTGCCTGGGTGTAGGATGACCACAAGGTCATGGTCAATGAACAATGCGTAGTGAAGTTCAAGATTAGCAGATACCATGATGAGGTACTATGTGATATCATATCTATGGATGCATGTCATATGTTGTTGGGAAGGCCATGGTAGTTTGACAGGCGTGTTGTACATGATGGTCATGCAAGTACCTATTCCCTGAAAAAGGATGGAGTGTGACATAAGCTAAAGCCATTGAATGACACAGAAGAAAAGGTATGTGGCAATGCAAGAATAACTTTTGTTGATGGAAGAAAGTCCCTAGATGGTATGAGGCATGAGCATGTGTGTTTTTCTTTAATTCTAAAAGCTAGTAAAGAGGAAGTAGAAGATGTACCTGTAGAAGTTGCAGATTTTTTGAATGAGTTTCAGGATATTGTGTTCAATAATATTCCTGATGGATTACCACCAGTAAGGAAGATCAGTCATTAGATGGACTTGATTACAGGAGCCAGTTTTCCAAATAAGGTAGCACATAGAATGACACCGGTAGAAAGTGAAGAGTTGATCAGACAAGTACATGAGTTGTTACAAAATGGGTTGATTAGAGAGATTTTGAGTCCATGTGCTATACTAGCAGTATTAGCACCAAAGAAAAATAGAGAATGGAGGATGTGTACAAATTCTAGGGCTATAAATAAGATCACAATCAAGTAAAGGTTTCTATTGCCAAGGATGGATGGTATTATGGACTGTTTGAGTGGGGCTGTGTATTTCTCAAAGATAGGATCTAAAAAGAGGATATCATCAGATTTAGATTGGAGAAGGAGATGAATGGAAGAATTCCTTCAAGACAAAGGAATGACTGTATGAGTGGTTAGTCATGCCTTTTGGGCTAATCAATGCACCGAGCACTTTCATGCAACTCATGAATGAGGTTCTGAAAGAATTTTTGGGTAAGTTTTTCATTCTTTACCTAGATGATATTGCTATTTTCATTAAGACATTGGAGGATCATATGATGCATATTCGTAGGGTGTTTGAGAAGTTAAGAGAAGATAAATTATTGATTAATTTGAAGAAGTGCAATTTTGTGAAGGAGTTAGTGTATTTGGGATTTGTAGTTTCAATAGAAGGTCTAAAAATGGACCCAGAGAAAGTACATGCTATCCTTGAATGGCCTAATCCAAGGAGTGCTACTGAGGTAAGATCTTTTCATGGTTTGGCTAGCTTTTACAAAAATTTTATCAAAATTTTTAGCAGTATTTGTGGACCCTTGACTGAAACAATGAGAGGGGATATAAAAGAGTTCAAGTGGACTAATGGGGCAGATAAGAGTTTAAAACCGTTGAAACAAAAAGTTATAGAACAACCTATTTTAGCACTTCCAGATTTTAATAAGGTGTTTCAAGTAGATTGTGATGCTAGTGGTACTACAATAGGAGCTATTATGAGCCAAGCAGGTAAACCTATTGCTTATTTCAGTGAGAAGTTAAATGATGCCAAGAGAAAATATTATGTTTATGATAAGGAAGTTTATGCTATAGTTTAGACATTAAAGAAGTGGAGATACTATATGCTTCCTAAGGAGTTTGTTTTGTATACTGATCATCAAGCTTTGCAATATTTGAATAGTCAAAGAAAGTTGAATCAAAGACATTTGAAAAGGGTTGAGTTTTTGCATAGTTATACATTTGTTTTGAAACACAGGAGTGGCAAGTCTAACAGGGTTGCAAATGCCCTTAGCAGAAGACAACTATTGCTTACAAAGATGTAGATTGAGGTGATTGGGTTCAAGGAACTCAATAAATTGTATCTAGAGGATCCTAATTTTGGGGAAGCTTGGAAAGCTTGTAAAGAACTTGTTACTCTAGACAGAATGAAGTGGTTAGATTTCATCATTCAGGATGATATGCTATTCAGAGAGAGTCAGTTGTGCATTCCATAAGTTCTATGAGGGAGAATCTCATCAAGGAGAAGCATAGCCAAGGATTGGCTGGACATTTTGGTTGTGATAAAACCCTTGCTTTGGTTAGTGAGAATTATTATTGGCCATAGTTGCAACAAGATGTCAAGAAGTTTGTACACAGTTGCAGAATATGTCAGATGGAAAAAGGAGTGAAGCAGAATACAGGGTTGTATTAGCCATTACCTGTACCAAAGAAGCCTTGGGAGGATATCAGTATGGAATTTGTTCTTGGTTTACTGAGGACTCAACGGGGACATGCTTCAATTTTTGTGGTAGTTGAAAGATTTTTGAAGATGACACAGTTCATTCCATGCAAGAAGACTAATGATGGTGTTCATGTAGAATAATTATTTTTCAAAGAAGTAGTTAGACTACATGGTTTGCCAAAGAGCATAGTTTCAAATCGAGACACTAAGTTTGTTGGATATTTCTGGCATACATTGTAGAAGAAGTTGAAGATAGATTTGAAGTTTAGTTCATCACATCATCCACAGACTGATGGACAGACATAGGTGGTGAATAGGAGTTTGGGAAATTTTCTGAGATGTTTGGTTGGAGATAAGCCAACAAGATGAGATTTGATTTTACCATAGGTATAATTTGCATACAATAATTCTGTTAACAAGAGCACTAGTAAATCATCATTCCATATTGCATATGGAAGTAGTCCCAAAAATACATCTGAGTTGAGAAAGATAGATAAAGGAGAAATAAGTTGTGCTAAAGCTAAGTATTTTGCAGAACACTTGAAGAACATCCATGAGGAGGTGAGGAAGCATATTACCAAGATGAATGCATAGTATAAGGCTAAGGCAGATGAGAAAAGGAGGTAGAAGGAATTTCAGGTTGGAGATGAAGTCATGGTTCATTTGTGAAAGGAGTGATTTCTAGTTGGTACATACAACAAGTTGAAAATGAAGAAGTTTGGGCCATGTAAGATACTGAAGAAGCATGATTTAGAAAATGCATGAGGTAGAATTGCCTACTGAGCTAAATATTTCACCAGTATTTAACATTTTAGATTTGACAGAGTATCATGAAGGAGGTGTTGAAGATGAGATCATAGTAGCACAGTGGAGTATTCTAGCAACTAGTTCAGCTATCAAGGAGATTGAGGATATACTGGACAGTCATGTTGGTAGAAGCACAAGGAACATGACATATGAAGAATATTTGGTCAAATGGAAAGGATGACCTGTTGAAGATTCATCATGGCTACTAAGGGAGGAGGTTAACTGTCTTGGTTTTCCTCTTCACACCTGAGACATGGCGGGGTCACTTCCCAAATTACCCTGGGTGTCTAATGCAAGAGCATCCTAGCTGTAAGAGCAATCTTGCATCACCCAAAAAAAAAAATTCTAGTTTCTTTTCAATAAGGGTTGTCTTGTGCAGAGCTACTATTTATGGAAACTTACTATTTTTAGTAAGTCGGTCATACAATCTCGAAATGTTTCAATTTCCCATGTGGAGGTTCATCTTAGTCATATCAGCTTGTCAGTAAAATTTCATTGCTAGATCAAGTCAAGCATTAAAAGATACAATCATGGGGTAACAATCATGGATTATGAGTTTGGTAGGATTACTTTAGCCTTGGGGGCTTGGTATGCTTTCTTATCTTATTCAAATCTATGCATTTCTTTCTCATACATATTCATGCTAGGGTTTTAATCTAGAGGATTAGATCTTGGCATTACACATTCAATACTCACACACATTCCATTACAACCAGCTATTCATGGAGGTGGAGATCACCAAAATAGGGGTTTGACTAAGGAAAAACCCTATATAGCCACCCCAAAATACCATTTTCAGATATCTACAGTCGTTGTTTCAAGAATTGAAGTACAAATCTGAGTACCCTTTTCGGTGAACTTTTGAGATCCGTGAATAAAATTTCTGTTGGAGCTATTTTGGATTGAGGATGACCTTCACTAGGGGGTAGGATTGTGCCTTAGGGTAAGACCTTGCCCCGCTATCTTGGTCAAAGTCAACCTACTTCCAGAAAGATAAAAGTTTTCTAGGTTTTCTCTATTGTGATTTTCTAGTCCCGGATCTGGTTGCAAAAGTTTCTGAGACTATACACATGCATCAGAAAATAGGTATTTCTAGATTAATTCCATTATAAGGTATGTATCTTATCTTATCTAATTTCAAGCATTTCCAAATTTACATTACTTATTCAATTCCAACTCAAGCATACAAATGAATAGTGAGAAATGTTAGATGCATTGTCAAAGCTCCCATTTTCACCCTATTTAATAAATATATTTACAAAAATTCAAGATCTAAAGCATGCAAACTTGTAGGAAACAACATTCCATCACTTTCTTCAGGTTCAATTAACTTCATCCTCTCTGTAGTGAAATACAATAAATAGTAACTAATTCCTATATTTCTAGGCTCAACAATCACTACAAAGATGTCTCCTACACAAAAAATCTATACATGAAAACAAATACTTACTTTAATCTAGATCTAGATATACATGTGCAAATTAAAACTATACTTACCAATTTTGACCAATTGTAAAATATGGTCATAATCAGTTGAAATCAAAGGAATGACGTCAAAGTTTTCATCTTCATCATCATCAATTTTATCAGTAACAATAAGTGGCTCCAAATTCCATGCACCTATATATCCACGTTCCTAATTGTTTCATTCCTTATCTAGGTTTTAGCAATGCAGTAACAAAAAAAACATGAGTGATTCCTAGTGTTCAACCTCCAATTACAAAATTTTATACTCATAATTGAATGCAAAGATTGTGTAAAATAACTAGAATTTTAAAAAGCCTCATATGTGTATGTGATATTATGTTAGTGCATCCAGTAATCAATCTATTCTCAAAAAAATACTTAACAATCAATCTTAATAATTACTAGGATAGGTTGCTCTGCAATTTTCTGTTGGAAATATAGATGCAGTAACTGAGAGGGGGGGTGAATCAGTTAACCACAAAAATATTACCACTGATCCCTTAAATATCTTAACAAATTATTTACTGTGCCACTCGGTAAATATACAGAGAAATGCTGAAAACTTGATCCTTGAAATGTGTAATAATTAAACTATTCTTAAGCATTCATCACTGATTAAATAAAGAAAATAACATGAACACAAGAGACACCAGATTTACCGTGGAAACCCAATATGGAAAAAACCACCAATGTAACTAGTTACTATTTTTTACTCTTCTGAAGTGATGCCCAATTAGAAGCTAACCCGGTAAAAGGTTACAAAACATTTTGTTAGGTGTGACCTTGTTAGAGGATTTAATCACCCTGCTAGGAGTGGCCTTGTAAGAGGTCTTGAAATAATTCAATAGAACTGTTACCTTGTTAGAGGATTTACAAAATGGTTGTTAAACCAACTCAGTTAAGAGATTTTGATATCACTGCTACAATTGCTAGAGAGTAACAATGAAATGACCTGCAACTGAATTGCTGAATATAGATCTCTGTTCTATTTCACTAGATCCTTGCTGATCAATTAAATCTTTTCTGCTCCTCAATGATATCTGATCATCCTTCAAAATTCGTACACACCTTTCTTCAAAATGATTTTTGCATGCTCTATATCTTTTATTGACCATTTGACCTTCTATATATATATGCCATTTCATAATCATTTAGATTGTCAAGTGGGCACTAAAAATTATTATAACAGTCAGCTGGGATAAACAAACTGTAATAACAAAATTCTTTGAAAGGGCGGACCTTGCTCGGTAAACATTAATCCTGAAAAGATTTCATTCGGTGACTGAGAGAACTCGGTAACCACAATGAATTCTGCAACATCCTTTGGAGATCGAGAGAGCTTGGTAACCACTAATTTTCCTTCGATAATCGAGGAGGCTCGGTTAACACTTTTATCCTATCATTTTTCCTTTAGACACCTGAGAGAACTCGGTAGACACTAAAAAACTACCTAGCTGACCAACTGAGCTCGGTAGATACTGAGAACCGCTTAACTGACCAACTGAACTCGATAGATACTGGGAGTGATAATTGATATGACATTTCTATGACATCAAAGACAACACATAGCTAATCCAACAATGTCCTTCAGACAATTGTATCCAACAATCTCCCTCTTTGGCATTGATGGCAACACAACATGTCATAGCACAATGAAATTTCACAGAGAAACCAAGAGTAAGAAACATATCCTTAGCTTCATTCTAATTCCCATCATCTTCAATCTCCTTTCTCTGACTGAGAACTCTCCCTCTTAACTTCTCAAATTATTCTTCTTAGAAATTTCTTGAAATGACAGCAAACTCTCCCTCTTTGACAACACATGCCAAAGACAATTTACACAGTTTCGGTAAATATCAATGTACCTTATGTACTAATTCATATGCAATGATTCCTAACTATGCTGCATCAACTGATTGATCTTCAACATGTTTTGGTTGATGCACCACTAAAACTTTATTTAGTGAACCTCGAATAGGGGAGTGACCCCTAACTTGCCTCTTAGATACAAGAATGCATCCTTAGGTAGTGGTTTGGTGAAGATATCTGCAATTTGTTCTTTTGTATGAATATATTCCAATCTGATTTCCCTTTTCTGCACCAATTCTTTGACAAAGTGATATTTAATTGCAATGTGCTTAGTTTTGGAATGCATTACTGGATTCTTTAAAATATTTATTGCACTTGTATTATCACAAAACATAACAACTGGTTCTTTGATCTCAACCTTCATGCCTTCCAAAAGCTGTTTAAACCATATAATATTAGAGCAGTTTACTACTGCAGCAACATATTCTGCTTCTGCTATAGATTGGGATGTGCAATTTTTCTTTTTACTAGTCCAAGATACTAACCTCTTGCCAAGAAAGAATTCTCCACCACTTCTACTCTTTCTGTCATCAATGTTTCCTACCCAATCAGCATCAGTAAACACTTTTAAATCCAGATTGCCTCCAAATTTATACCACAAGCCATAATCTTCAGTTCCCCTTAAATACCTCAAGATTCTTTTGATTGCCATCATGTGATTTTCTCTGGGTTTAGCCGAGAATCTTGCCACTATTCCAACTGCTAAGGCAATATCAGGCCTTGTGTGTACTACATACTGTAATTTTCCAATCATTGATCTGTATAAGGTCTGATCTACTTCTTTTGAATCATCATCTTTGGTAAGCTTCAGTCCAGTACACATGGGTGTACCAACTAGTTTTGAATCTTCCATACCAAATTTCTTAAGTATTTCCCTAATATATTTAGACTGAGTAATGTAGATACCATTTTTGTTCTGCTGAATCTGAAGTCCAACAAAGAATTTTATCTAACCAAACATAGACATTTCAAATTCTTTGTTCATAAGCTCTGAAAATTCTTTGCACTGATCATCATTTCCTATAAACACAGTATCATCCACAAATATTTCTGCCAAAACAATTTTGTTATCTGATCCTTCTTTGATGTATAAATTGCTGTTGTCATTAGCCCTTTTGAAATTAATCTGAGTAAGATAGTTATGTAATCTTTCATACCATGCTCTAGGAGCTTGTTTCAGACCATACAATGCTTTGTGTAATTTGTAGACCGTATCCCTTTTGTCTGGATCAATAAAACCTTTAGGTTGCTCAATGTAGACTTATTCCTCAAGAATACCATTGAGAAAAGTAGATTTGATATCCATCTGATATACCTTAAATCCTTTATGTGCTGCATAAGCAAGTAAAGTCCTCACACCTTCTAATCTTGCAATAGGAGCAAAAGTCTCTCCATAATCTATTCCTTCTTCTTGAGAATATCCTTTACATACCAATCTTGCTTTGTTTCTTGATACTTGACCATCTTCATTCAACTTATTTTTGAATACCCATTTTGTCCCAATTACATTTTTATCTTTAGGCCTAGGTATAAGAGTCCATGTCTTACTTTTCTCTATTTTCTCTATTTCTTCATTCATAGCCTCAATCCAACTTTCATTTTCTAATGCATCTTTGACATTTTTAGGTTCAAAATCAGCAAATAAACATGTACCTTTTAGTTTACTTCTTATCATAGTACCATCTGATTTGTTTCCAATAATCTAATCTGGTTTATGATGCTTTTTAACGTACTTGGCTAATACAAGTTCCTTGCTTCCTGAATGAGTTACATTGTCATCTTCTTCATCTTCAGGTTCAGATTGCTCGGGCTCGGTAGATACTTGCTCGGTAGCTTCAGACTGAGACTCGGCACTTTGTGACTCGGTCTGAACTTCTTCTTGTGACTCGGTTACTGTACTGGGCTCGGTAGATGTAGTCTCCTTACATGTGTCTGGCAATGTATCAAGTTCGATGTAAAAAAAATTTCTGTAGTCCTCTGGTTCCTTTTTGCTTTCTTCTTCAATCTTTTCTACAAACTCATCAATTCTCACATGTGCACTTTCTATGATTTTGTGAGTAGACAAATTTAGACATCTATATGCCTTACTTTTGCAAGAATATCCCAAAAATATTCCTTCATCACTTTTTACATCAAATTTTCCTTTTCTAGATTCTTTTAAGATGTAACATTTACTACCAAATACTTTTAGGTAACTTACATTTGGTTTGTAGCCATACCATAGCTCATATGGAGTCTTGAATGTGTCTTTTCTCAGCTGTACTCAGTTCAAGGTATGAATTGCAGTGCTGATAGCTTCCTTCCAGTATTTCATAGCAGTGTTTTTTTCAATCATTAGAGTCCTTGCACAGTCCATGATAGATCTGTTCCTTCTTTCAGCTATTCCATTCTGCTCAGGAGTTCTCGGGGCTGATATCTATCTTTTGATTCCTCTTTCAATGCAGAAATTATTGAATTCATGGGAGATGAATTCACCACGTCTATCTGATCTCAAGCATTTTATTCTTTTTCCTGTTTCCTTTTCTACTCTTGCTAAATACCATTTGAACTTCTCAAATGCTTCAAACTTTTCTCTTAAATACATAACAGTCATCATTCTAGAATAATCATCAACAAAGAGAATAAATAATTTTTCTCTGGTATAGCTCTCAATTCCAATAGGTCCACATAAATCAGTATGCACAATTTCCAAAATATCTTCAGACTGATAGTTTTTACTTTTCAAACTAGAATTTCCCATTTTACCAATTTGACAATTCTTGCATAGACCAACATCAAGTTTCTTCAAAGTAGGAATACCTCTTACTTTCTTGAATTTGTTTATTTTCATCATGTTGTCAAAATTTACATGACATAACCTTTTGTGCCATAACCAACTTTCTTCAATTTGAGCAATAAAACATGAGTAATCACCAAGATTAAGATAGAACAGGTTACCTTTGGTTTGTTTGCCTGATCCTATCAGTTTTCCTTTGTCATCCAGCAATCTTGCTTTGCCATTCATGAATTCAACCTTGAATCCAATGTTGATTAGCTGTGCTACACTTAGAAGATTCTTCTCTAGTCCTTTGACCCAATATGCATTATCACATATAAGTTCTTTGGTTAATGAAATTCGTCCCTTTCCTTTTATACAATAGAGTTCATTGTTTCCAAACCTTACATTACCACCATCAAAGTTTTCAAAGTGTTCAAACTTGGTCCTATCACCAGTCATATGATGTGAACATTCACTGTGTATAATCCATGTATCATTCTTGCTTATATGAGAGATAAGTTCCATCTCATCTTCATCATTATCAGATTCATCTTTTACAGCAATGAAAACAATTTCTTCTTCACTATCATCCGAATCTTTCGCTAAGAAACATGTTTTCTTACCTTTATCCTTGAATGATTTGAAATTTTTCTTCTCATCTTTGCTTTTCTTGTTGGGACACCTAGCTACAATATGACCAATTTCTTCACATGAAAAATAGATTAAGGGAGTTTTACCTCTATATTTTCCTCTGCCTCTTGAATACTTCTTTGCAAGTAATGCTTCAATAACTTCAAGATCGCTATCAGAACTTTCCTCTGATTCTTCTTCACTTTCTGATTGGATTTTCTTCCCTTTCTTGAGTGAAAGTTTGGCCTCAAAAGTTGATTCAATATTTTTAAAAGTTGGAACATAGTTGTCATAGTTATCCAGTTCAAAGGCTATCAATCTTCCAACTGAGGCATCCAAAGTTATATTGTGATTTTCTTCACATCTTCTTTCTTGAATAGTAGAAACTCTTATTGCATAAATAGGGAGTAATGTTCTAAGAACCTTACTTATAACCATTTCATCATCAATTTTTCCTCCAGAAGCTCTGATTGCACTAACACTTGTCTTGATTCTTTCAACATATTTTTCAATGTTTTATTCTTCTCTCATTTTCATTTGATCAAACTATCCTCTTAGGCTCTCTCCTTTGGCTCTCTTCACATTGTCATCACCGCCATAGATTTTCTTCAGCTTGTTCCACATTTCATGAGCAGTTGTACAGTCTTTGATTTCATCAAATTCTTCATAGCTAAGAGCTAATGCAATGTCTATCATCATAGTGTTATGGTTCTTCTTCTCTGCAATGTCTTCAACAATTAATGTGCCAGTAGGAATTCTATATTCTTGATCAATATATTTGCATCTTGAATCACCAATGGAAGCTAGATGTAATCTCATGAGACCTTGCCATGCTGAAAAGTTATTTCTATTAAGCCTTGGAATTTCTCTTTTGTAAGACATCCTGATCTTTAGCTTAGGTCCTTGAAACCCTTCCTGCAAGCACCAAAAGCTCTGATACCAATTGTTGGAAATATAGATGCAGTAACTGAGAGGGGGGGTGAATCAGTTAACCATAAAAATATTACCACTGATCCCTTAAATATCTTAACAAATTATTTACTGTGCCACTCGGTAAATATACAGAGAAATGCTGAAAACTTGATCCTTAAAATGTGTAATAATTAAACTGTTCTTAAGCATTCATCACTGATTAAATAAAGAAAATAACATGAACACAAGAGACACCTGATTTACCGTTGAAACCCAATATGGGAAAAACCACCAATGTAACTAGTTATTATTTTTCAATCTTCTGAAGTGATGCTCGGTTAGAAGCCAACCCGGTAAAAGGTTACAAAACACACTGTTAGGTGTGACCTTATTAGAGGATTTAATCACCCTGCTAGGAGTGGCCTTGTAAGAGGTCTTGAAATAATTCAATAGAACTGTTACCTTGTTAGAGGATTTACAAAATGGTTGTTAAACTGACTTGGTTAAGAGATTTTGATATCACTACTACAATTGCTAGAGAGTAACAATGAAATGACCTGTAACTGAATTGCTGAATATAGATCTCTGTTCTATTTCACTAGATCCTTACTGATCAATTAAATCTTTGCTGCTCCTCAAGGATATCTGATCATCCTTCAAAATTCACACACACCTTTCTTCAAAATGATTTCTGCATACTGTATATCTTTTATTCACCATTTGACCTTCTATATATATATGCCATTTCATAATCATTTAGATTGTCAAGTCGGCACTAAAAATTATTATAACAATCAGCTGGGATAAACAAACTGTAATAACAAAATTCTTTGAAAGGCCTGACCTTGCTCGGTAAACATTAATCCTGAAAAGATTTCCTTCAGTGACCGAGAGAACTTGGTAACCATAGTGAATTTTGCAACATCCTTTGGAGACCGAGAGAGCTCGGTAACCACTAATTTTCCTTCGATAACCGAGGAGGCTCGGTTAACACTGTTATCCTGTCATGTTTCCTTTAGACACTTGAGAGAACTCGGTAGACACTAAAAAACTACCTAGCTGACTGACTGAGCTTGGTAGGTACTGAGAACCGCTTAGCTGACCGACTGAACTTGGTAGATACTGGGAGCGATAATTGATGTGACATTTCTGTGACATCAAAGACAACACATAGCTAATCCAACAATGTCCTTCAGATAATTGTATCCAACATTTTCTTCTTCAAGTACTCAAAATAATCATTAGCCTCATTAGTCCAAACAAAAGTACATTTCCTTCCTCATTTAATTGTATTGATCAAAGGAGCACACACCCCACTGGAGTTCCTAATAAATTTTCTATAAAAACTACTCAAAACATGAAAACTTTTTACCTCTAAGGCTGAATTAGGAGCTGGCCAATTGAGAATGGCTTCAACTTTGGAAGGATCCATTTTGAGGTTGTTCCTTGATATCAAAAATCCAAAGAACACAAGTTCTTCTTGTAGGAATACACACTTCTCTAGGTTGATCTTCAACTACGTACTTCTCATTAAGTCTCTTCAAAACCATGTCTAAATGTTTGAGATGCTCTTCGTTATCCCTGCTAAAAATCAAAATGTCATCAAGATAGACCACAACAATTTTTTTAAGAAAAGGCATCAAGACTTCATTCATAAGTCTCATAAAAGTACTAGGGGCATTAGAAAGACCAAATGGTATTACAAGACATTCATAGAAACCATATGTTTTTTTGAATGCTATCTTCCACTCATCTCCACCCCTTATCCTTATCTAGTGATAGCCACTCTTGAGATCCACCTTGGAATAGAAGGTTGAACCCCCTAAACTATCTATTAGATCCTCTATTATAGGCATAGGAAACCTATATTTAATGGTTATCCTATTTATTTCCCTAGAATCAGTACATGCCTCCATGTACTCTCTTTCTTAGGTCCTAGAACTGTAGGAACAACACAAGGACTGACACTCTTCCTTAGGAAACCTTTTGCTAATAATTCTTTAATTTGCCATGCTATCTCTTTATTTTGCTCCGGGGTCATCTTATAAGCTGCATTTTTTGGGAGTGTAGCCTATGGTATGAGGTCTATGCAATGGCTTACCTCTCTTTGTGGTGATGAGGTCTCTAGTGTACTTCTTGCAACTAACCCCTTGTATTGATCCAATAATGCCTTAACTTCCTTAGGGCCTTCATTCCTTTCTGCTACCTTGACTTTTGGTTTCTCTATAGAAGCCTTTTGTGGTCTCAAAATAAGTGCTAAATAGGGTGTGTCTTTTTATTATAAGACCTACATGAATTATTTCTCCCCTAAAAACATAACACTACTTACCATATGTTTATCCTTCCCATCATCAGGAATTGGAGTCATAGTATATTCAATATTACCCTTGGTTATGGTGTAGACATTAGTTTTTCCATCATGTTTAGCATTAACCTAAAACTGCCACAGTCTACCTAGCAGTAAGTGGCAAGCATCCATCTTTGTGATGTCACAAAAGACTCTATCTCTATATTCACCAATAGTAAAATCTACACATACTTGTACACTTATAAGAGTTTGTTTCTCCTTAGTTAACCATGAAGGTAGATATAAGGAAATGGGTGAGGAATTCTTTGCAATTTTGACTTATCAACCAACTCTTTAGAGGTAATGTTATCTATTGAACTAGAGTCTAATATGACTTTACACACCTTATTATTTACCTTGCAAGTTGTCCTAAATAGTGAATTTCTCTATGGTGGTTCAATGGTGGCAGGTACTTTCAAGAGAGTCCTTTGCATCATGATACATTCACCTTGCTCTAGATCTACAAGCCTTGTGGTAGATGTATGGTAAGAGGATACACTATGACCATCATCCTCTTGTGTCAACCTTACCCTCTCATCACCTCCTTATTTGGTTGTACCAAGCTTTTAAAGACACCTAAAATAATGATGCACCATTTGGTTGCATGTGAAACACTTGCCTATGAAAATACTAGGTCCTCTTCCACAAAACCTTCCTCTATTGTTTGATCTTCTACCCCTAAAAGTACCTCTATTACCTGTATCTCCTTCTTGAGTTTGATTTCTTGATTCCCTTTGATTCTGAGGGAATGCTCCTCTTCCATTGAATCTATTTCTTCCTCTGAAGTTGTTCCCTCTGCCTCTATTATTTTTCTCTCCCCTTATTTTATGCTTCTTTTCAATCTTCAAGGCCATTAGGAAACATTTATGCATAGAGTCAAGGGTGAATAGACTAAGCTCATCGTGTATGCTGAATTTAATCCCATTCAAATACCTAGTAAGCTTTTGTTTTTCATATTTAGGGATCTTGACTTTGAGAGTCAAATTGTGGAATTCTTCATTGTAGGAACTTACATCCTGATCTCTTTGTTTAAGATTCTACAGCCTTTTGTGTAGCATAAATTCATAATCTGCAGGGACAAATTTCTTGTTCATTTCTATCACCATTCTCTTCCAATAAGAAATGGGATTCTTCCCTTCCTCTATTATCTCATTTTGGAGGAAGTTCCACCAACTCAAGGTAGGGCCCTTCAATTTGTATTTATCCAACTTGACCTTTTGACTACTAGGAACATCTTCACACTCAAAATGGTTCTCAAGTTCCTCTAGCTAGTCCATACATTCTTTTAGATTCAACTTACAGTGAAACATGGGTAAGTCTATTCAACTTACCATGAATCACTCAACTCTTGAACTTACACTTACCACAACACCAATTGGCCTTATAGACCTATAGTTTCTACTAGGTCTCCAATTGAGGTTTCAATACCTTATTTTCTAATTCATAAAGGCACTTAGAAATCCAAATGTAGTTTTAGACACCCTTTTGGATGTTACAAAATATTTTCAAAGTGCATGCACCAACTCCAATCCAACACCCCTAAACCCTCACAAAGTCTCACAAGCCTAATTAATCAGGTTAGGCTTAGTTATAAGGCAAGTGCTCAAGGATGGGTTCATAGAATTGATACAAGAGGTTAGGATTGCTTTAATATCTCTATTTGACTAGAAACATTCATCTACAAGTCCCATGACTCAATTCTTACGAATGTCCACACCTTTACTTCCTTGACTGGTTAAACACAAAGATATTTAATCATAGGGCTTGATGCCAAAGGTAGTGAAACTCCTTGGAAAGGTCTTCATGATTACAGTCTTAATATACATGTCCCTAACTTGTATTTCCCAATTGGCCATGGAATTCCACTAGAGAAATCCCAAGTTAGGGCTCCATTTCTGAAATTAATCCAATTTATGAGGGTTTTAACCCTGTCTTCACAAAATTGGTGATATCTTACACAAATCAACACCAAATCCAATCAGACCAAGTGCATTAGAGATTATATTTAGGGAACTTTTTATACACTTAATTTGACAAATCAACTCATACCTGACCATACAACACAAAATGCTCATAAAAGCTACTTTATTCTTCAATAAATTACATCAAACTTCCCCTCTTTCTCCTTCGAACACTTCGAGGAGTTCAAATACATTCACCCAAGGGATCTAACTGATCCTTGGGTAGTTGAGATTATTGGAACCAACTTTTTCTTCCCAAGAAACTTTGGAAAAGTTGCTCAACAACATTTTTTCAGTTTTTGAAAAGTTGCTTAGCGGCATTTTTACATCTTTTGCAACTTTTTGTATTTTGTCAATATGAAAATCAAAATGACTTGGATCTGATCTCAAACCACTAAATCATGATGAAACCTTACTAATAGGATCCAAAACACTCAAAAACCCTAAAACACCTATCCCATCCTATAGCTTACTAACTTAAGGTTTTGAACCATGGAATAGAGTTCTAGATCATAAGTAGAATACTTCTACTTTGCTTTGAACCTAGTTTATAGATCCACCTATGATACCCTTGACCATACAAGATGGACCAAACATATGAAGATGATCTAAAATACCTATCTTCTTATTACATAGAAAGAAAACATCCTAACTTAGTCTTTTGCATGGGTGCCCTGTACCATGGGTACTTGATTAGGCCTTTGTTGCCATGACACATTTTATTTTAGTAGTAGTTATAGGTTTTTAGCTACTCCCTAAGTTTATCTTAAGGGGGGTGTTAGAGTAATAAGTTATTTTTATTATTAATTAAATCATATTTATTTAATTATTAAGTCACTTATTAACTCTTTCTTTACTTAAGCTAAACTTTAGGCATATAATAATTAATTTTTTTATTAATTATTATTATGCAACCTAGGTTTCCTTTTAGGGTTTTGATCTCCTTTTATAAGGATTGATGTCTCTTACATAAAAATAATAAATTTATTTTTTAATTGAATTGACACTTTTTTTTTTGCAAATCAAGAATGTTTCCTCTTTCATGGATCCTTGTGGTCAAGCCCCTCTCTCTCTCAGTGTGTGTGTGTCTGTGTGTGTGTGTGACATGTATTTCCATTCAAGTGTTCTTGGGAGATGTGGGTTGTTTTCTCATCAACTCCAATATCGAGAAGATCAATCTATCCTAATTTTAAGGAGTAGTTGGAAGGCTGAGTCCACTCATCTTTGTACATTTTTATACCTAGTACTGTAGTTTTATTTTAATTAGGACAATTTTATGAGAACTTTGATTGTGTAATATATTTTGATAAGAGTGTTGATTTTTCCAAAAGTTAATATTTTCTCATTTCTCATGCATTGGACCTATTTGTACTGTGAACAAACCTAAATTATTGAGTGCCAAAATTTGGGGGGTCACCTAATCTTGAATAAAGGGGGTTCTCTTTGGTGTATTTTGAAAAATGGACCTATACCTAGAGGCCTATTTAGCTTCTTTGAATGGAAGACATCAATGGAGATAAAGATCAAGAAAATAGGATTACATTAGGTCACTATCCATTTGGAACATGATTTATAGGAGTAGCTGAAAATATAAATGACATAATTATAATGATGAAGCCTATGGAACATTGTATAAATTTATTTATCTAAATCTTCTCTTTCAAATTCATTTCATACGACAAAGCCTAATGATTTATGAACAAAATTAAAGAAATGGTTTGGTAAGCAATATGTAATGAGTGAACATCAACTGAAAGAATGAACTAATAAGTCTTAATCAACAAGGCTTTAATGCAATTCATGAGTTCTTTAGTTTAATCTAAATTTGGTAAGGTTTCATCTCAATCAATGTAGAATAGAAAAAACAATTAGAAAAATTGGTCTCAACTATCTTATCAATGTTTGGTCCTCAATATTAAATGTTCTTTTTCTACTTTTCCTTCAACAAGAATGCTTATGGTACATGCTACACTATGCCTTCTCTTTCAAAATTTTCCACTAGTCCCATTGAGAAACAAGACACACAAATGGGTACCTTGAAGCCATAAAAGCATCAAGCTCTTGTTTCAACGTAACAAAAATATTTCAAATATGAGGGAAACAAACTAACTAAATATCTACCTAAGGTATCGAAGCCAAAGGCTTCATCACTCTCATCAATGGGGAAAAAATTTAAGAAAAGGCCCCAATGTACATATTGTAAGAAATTAGGGCATGAAGAACAATATTTTAAAAAGGAAAAAGATGAAATGAGGTACCTTAGATTCAGCAACATCACATTCATTTCCTTAAACCAAGATAGGCATTTCATCTTTTTCTCCATATGCATCATCCAAAAATTTAGATAAAAATAAGAATAAGGGTATAACACTCTTTTCTTCTACAAACAAAATATCATATAAGTAGATTCTTGGTTCTAGAGCATCATAAAGCATGGTTACATCTAGTGAATTATTTTATACATTTGATCCTTGCTCATCCACACCATATTGATGGTGAATAACATCTATATGTTAGCTCTTATAAAAAAAATCTATTAAATTGGTTGAAAAACATTCAATGGTGTGCTTTATGTACCTTAGATGAATTATCTATCAATCTCATTTCCACTTATGAGATTACAGATATTGGCAGAAGAAAAATAGTTAAGTTCACACCACATTTTTTTTATCATTATAGATATGTGGGTATGTGTAGGATCATGGTGGGCCAAAGTAGGCCCTTAAAGTTGCAATGAAATTTCTTTAAAAATAGAGTTAGGAAACTTGACATAAAAATTTCAATATCTTATCAACCTTATATCAATAATATGTAAGAAAAGAATATGCAGGAATTTGAATGTAGTTTCTAAGCTACTAGTTTTTTTAAAAATTAATCTATTTGGTCAAAACTTAAAATTTTAATGCAGTAGTACATATATTTTAGAAAAAAAAAGATAAGAAGTATGTGTATATCTAACCATCATAAACACAATCAAATGATAATATATTTTTATAAGATTCTAGATATAATTAGAAGACTCATGCCCAAATGTGACACATATTTTTTTAATTTTTTCTTAAGCGAAAAATTAACTATGTTTTTTGCACCCATTTTGGAATATTAAAACTCGTGCGTTTGACAACCATAACTTGGTAAAAAATTTATAAATTTTAATTTATTTTTTGTTATAATATGCAAAGCATAGAATATGACACATTTTTTGGATTTAAAAAATGTTATACAATTTGAAAGTTACAGTTATTTTTCAATCAACCTATTAGTCAGGACTTTACACGTAATCCAATTAGAAAATAAATGATAATTATTTATTAAAATTAAAATTAGACATAATTTATATTGATAAGGAAAGATGAGAATCTCCTTCAGAAACCCTTTCAGTTTCATCAATTTTGGATTAAAAAAGCCATTAGCTACATGATCAAAGTCTAGAAATGTAAAGAAATCTCATAAACACATTTTTGGGTTGACACTCTAGGTTTGGCATACCCAAATCAAATTCCATAGAAATCTTGAGGCAAATCCCAAGCCTTCAAATTTGTGTCAAAAGTATTAGATATTGAATACGTATTGAATATCTGATATGTATCAGATATCTATTACTTATTGGATATCTGATATGTATCAAATATCCGATGTGTGTAGTATATTATTACTGTATGCTATAAATGTGTCACACTTCTATGGATCATTACATGCAAGGAAACTCAAGAATGAGCCCTCACAAATCGATCCATAGCTCCCTAGGCATGAAGTGCAAGGGTTTTAAGAATGCTCTCAGCTAGAGCTATTTAGCCAATAACCTTGCTAGTAAACCATGCAATGGGAGATTCAATGGAGACAAGGGCAAGAATGCCAATATCCTCAAGAATCAAGAATGAAAATGCAATGCAATACTATGCTAGAAATGGAAATGCAAGCTAAGCTATGAAAGGAAATATGCAAGTGTTACAACCCAAGCTAATTAATCTATGTGAGCTAATCTAGAGCATAGAAATGAAGCTAATCTAAGAAAGCATAAATATGAAGCTAAGCTAACAATGCAAGAATGAGATGTAGATGCTAATGTATGCACCTAAAAATGGTCACCTAGACTATTAGCCCCTTTTGCTAAATCATAAATTGCTTGTTCTTGATCAAATCCTAGTTCTATCATTTATTCAATTATTTTCTATGGGCTAACCATTTTATCCTAAGTCTTTATTTATTTAAAAGGAATATTTCCTCCCCTTTTAATAAATAAAAAGCCCCCACTTTTCCTCTTATCCTAAGTTGCACAAATAAAGCATTATTTTTATTTTATAAAAAGGGAAAAAGCACTTTTTGTCTCATATGGACACAAAAGTCAACTCTTATTTTCCCATTGGAGGATATGTGTGCACATGGATTGCTCCTCTTTCAAGCTCCATCGTTGATTAAATCTTTTGCCTCTTAATCTCCATGGTCCATTTCTCCTCATTTCCTATAAAAGAAGATCTCTCTTCTTCATTCTAGATCCTCAACTTTTTATGCTAATATTATGCTACAGGTTTTCTAGGTCATCTTGGAGCTTTTGAAGATTTGGAGCATTCTTAGCATCTACATCTCATTCTTGCATTGTTAGCTTAGCTTCATATTTATGCTTTCTTAGATTAGCTTCATTTCTATGCTCTAGATTAGCTCACATAGATTAATTAGCTTGGGTTGTAACACTTGCATATTTCCTTTCATAGCTTAGCTTGCATTTCCATTTCTAGCATAGTATTGCATTGCATTTTCACTCTTGATTCTTGAGGATATTGGCATTCTTGCCCTTGTCTCCATTGAATCTCCCATTGCATGGTTTACTAGCAAGGTTATTGGCTAAATAGCTCTAGCTGAGAGCATTCTTAAAACCCTTGCACTCCATGCCTAGGGAGCTATGGATCGATTTGTGAGGGCTCATTCTTGAGTTTCCTTGCATGTAATGATCCATAGAAGTGTGACACATTTATAGCACACATTTTTGGCACCCACCGTGGGGCAGAGTAGACTAGCTTTGTCTTTTAAATTCTGCATTTTTGTTATTTTTCGTCAAATTTTCGGCAAGTTTTTAGCTTAATTTTTCATCTCTATTTTTTCATCTCAGATTGTCGTGCGATACTTTCCAGAAGTATCGCACGATATACCTCTATATGTGCGTGCGATACTTCGCCTGTCATAAGAAGTATCGCGCGATATACCTCTGTATGCGCGTGCAATACTTCGCCTGTCAGAAGTATCGCCTGGCTATAGTAGAGAATATCACCTGGTTTCGGGCGAAGTATCGCTTGGTGTTGGGTGAAATATCGCGCAGACTGATAAGTATCGCCTGGTGTCGGGCGAAGTATCATGCGATACTATGTCTGTACCTGGCAGTGACCTATTTTTAAGTTATTTTATCCATCTTGCAAGTTTTGGGTTCTTAGCTATCTTTTTGAAATTTTTTGAAATTTCCAGCGTTTTCAAATCCGTGCGACTCTGGAAAATGGGTGCCCATTTTTTTTGAAATTTTGCAAATGGTATCAAAAGTTTAAGTGTGATATATCATTGGAAAGGTCTTTCCGAGCCCAATCCAACCATGATGGTTTCATTTTCAAATTTTATCATTTGATCAGTTATTTTTGCACATTATCTAATTTTTTTCATGTACTAATCATTGTTAGATTTTGGATTTTGATTCTCCTAACTCTTGTTGGTCTAACAAGTTATGGTTGTAGGTGCTTCTTTCTTGAAATTTGCTAAAATCGCATGTCAAAGAGGGCTACTAATGGTTTTTGCAGGGCTGCCCTAAGCATAAAAACCAAATCAAGTGTTTGTTTAATTTCTTTCTTTATTAAGTGCAGCATATACTAGTTGTTTCATTAGGCACTTAATACTTTGTGAAAGGAATCTTGGGGTGGTAGGAGAAGTATGCTCTTCACCTTTAGGTGAATCAGAAAATCTTGACCCATCCTGAGGTTTTGGAAGCAAAGGGGTAATTGGATCTTGTTTGGTGTGTTTGGGAGAAGTTTTTGAGATAGGGGAGTATGCTCTTCACCCTTATGGTGAATCAAAAACCTTGAACCTCAAGAATTAATCCACTTTTTGTTTAGCTTAGGATCCTTTAGCAGGCCTGCTCTTGAGCAATCAAGAGGAATGACCCAAGTGGGGACAACCTTGTCATCATTTTCCTTGGTGGCGAGTGATTCCAATTCACTATAATCTCAAGGCTATCGAGGACACAAAACCTTGGTAGACATAATACTTATCTTCGCTTGATGTGAGTAACTTGTGGGATTGTGACCATGAGGAAAGCATTAAGCAAGAATGCTTAAGGTACTCTTGAGGCCGCGAGGACCTAGTCCTTTATGAGGAGCAAGAGGGGTGCTATGAACGGAAACCCTTACTATGAACCATTAGATAGAGGCCACCTTATTTTAGCCGCTTAGCTTCTTGGTACAAGGATTGATCCAAGTGGACTTACCCGGATCACCCCAAGACACTCACCATATGTGTTCCTTTGGTTGTGTTTTTGACACTTCCATGACAACGCCAATATCTCTTGTGGGCAACCACTTGGTGTGAGGCAAGGGAGCATCAAGTTGTGGGCCACGTTGTTAAGTAATGAGCCTTGTCCTTCTAGGTAGTAATTGCTTGAATTGTCTTCAATTGTGCTATACCAATGTAAACATTCTCAACATTCAAACAAACGGTAGTATTCATAAGGTTTTCTATTTTGATATCACAAGTGCTTGTCTTGGCAAGGTTGCTTTTGCCCTTGTTTCAAGTGTTTTATGACATGTTTGATCACCTACTGTTTGCAAACCTGTCTTTTATCTACTGTTACTACTTGTCAAACTAAGAAATTGCACTATCCAACCTTTGAAATTGATCAAAACGCTTTAAAACTGAGATTTTTATGTTCACTGGTCAAAGAATCACCCAATTCTGTAACAGTATCGCATGCCTTACTGCGAAATATCACGTGATACTTCGCGCCCTGCTATTTTATCGCACGCTTTGCTGAGATATATCGCGCGATAGTTCGTGCCTTCTGGACTATCGCCCCGCTAGCCTGGAGTCTATCGCCCAACCATACTGTAGTCTATCGCCTGGCTTAAGGTGAAGTATCACCCGAACTGAGAAGTATCACCCTGTCTACCTAGAAAGTATCACCCAGAATCTTTTTGCTGTCCTATCATTGCTGCAATTCGGAGTTGCTAAACTTGCACTTTAACCTGGCGTAGAGTGTCTTTTTCTGTTCTTACCTGAAACTAGTCTGTTATCTACATGCTTAGATTTGTTCTAGACTGAAACAAATGAGTTAAAACTATTGGATTTGAGTTTAACGAATGCTACTCTTGATCACTTGTCGCATCACGGTTACCTCTCTAGCTACTTGCTTATTGAGCTTCTTGCTCGCTACTCGGCTTTAGTCAATTGATTGCTGTAAGTGCTTGAGCACTTTTGATGAGCCATCTCTCTATTTGTTCTACTTTGACAAGTGATCTTTATTAGCTTTTCTTATTTCAAATCTGAGAAACTTTGCCTCATTCTATTAGTCAACCAACATCTCTTTTCATGCCGGTTACAACTCGGTCTCAATTTGAGCAGGAGAGTCATCCTCCGTTCAATTATACATAGTTACCTTCTCCAACTAGACGTTCAAAAGCACCCATTAGCAACAACAGTTCTAGTTCTGACCAATCTAAGAATTCTAAGGCTACACCGTGGTATAAAGGAGGTTTCCTCTTTTCCGCATTCAAGACCCCCAAAAACATAGACAGTGTCTCGCTCACTTTGACTGAACAAGAAAAGTTTCAACTCTTGCAAGAACACTTTGAGCGTAAGGATAATCAAGCGCGCTTAGAAAAAGAACAAAATCAACAAAGGATGGATGCTACTAGGCGCATGGCTTATAGAGGGACATTTCATGAGCAACCTGAGACTAGTAATCATGAGCATAGACCTCTTTTTAACAATGGCAACAATGGTAACAACACGCCACCAAGATCTCCTCCAAGGCCAACTTTTGCTATGCCTTCTTCACCTCCTAGACCTCCTCCCTCTCAACATGAGGCAGAGGCTAATGATGAGATTTCTAGTGAGGATCTTATGAGATGTGAACAAGATGTGGATTTCCAACGAATGATGCATAAGCTTTTAGAGTGTAATGGCGATCAATATTTTCAATATATGACTTCTAGAGGATACAAGCTTCCTCCCGGCTATGATGTCAGACAAATTGTCCAACAAAGAGTACCAACTGAATTGGAAGTCCTTCAAGAAGAATTACGTCAGACAAATCAACGCCTTACCCAAATGGCATTAGAAAGAGAGCCTCCAAAGGTCTCTTTTGTAGAATCAATTTGTGCTCTTCCTTTTGATAAAGATCTATACATGGTCCCGTTTCCTAAGGATATTGAGGTTCCTAAATATGACAAGTATGATGGAAATGGTGACCCTCATGACCATGTGTGTCATTTTTATGCTCTTAGTATGGACTTTCTTCATGAAGACACATATCTCCTACGCTTATTCCCTCGAAGCTTAAGAGGCCAAGCTTTGGAATGGTTTGCGAAATTGACACCACCGCTTAAGACTTTTGATGAGTTAGCTCAGCGATTTACCCAGCAGTACTCTTACAACATCCAACAACCTGTCACTGTGATAGATCTCGATAATCTAAGACAACATCAAGGTGAGCCATTTGCAACTTACTTACAACATTGGAGGTCATTGTATTCTCGATATCCTCGTCAGCTACCCGAAAGAGAAAAGATTGACATTTTCATCAACACACTTGTGCCTGAGCTATTTTATGATCTAAGGAAGCAATTGTTCTCCTCCTTCCATGACATGGTTGAAAGTGCATATCGGATTGAGGATGTAGCTATAAGAAAAGGGGATATTGTTATTAATAAAGATGCTAAAGGCAATGGCAAAGACAAGAACAAACCTTGGAATAAGAACAAGTATGTTGTTAATGATGGGGTTGTTGATGCTCCTAAAGTTAAAGAGCCCGCTTTCAATCTCTCCAACACTATCTATGCAGCAAAACAACAAGAAGCTAGCAACACTCACAATGCTCCTAAACCTCAATATGCAAACAAGCCTAAGAAGTCATTTCGAAAGCAAGTCTATACCAAGTTGGCAGAACCATACGATGTGATCCTTAAGACTTTGGTTGATAATGGATATCTTACGCTTCCTGATAAACCTGGTAACTGGGATCCGATAAATAAGCCTGATTGGTGGAGAGAGGATCATTACTGCCATTATCATAGAAATAAGGGACATCCAACAGACAATTGTTTTAGGCTTAAGGATGATATTCAGGATCTTATTAAGAATGGCACAATCTCCACTGATGGCTTAACTAAAAATTCTGATCACACAGCTTTCAAAGATCCTCTACCTAAGCATGATAAGGGGGAAACTTCTCAAACACATAAGAAGAATCATGATGCAAAGATCAATTACACATATCCTTCTAATACGCTTGTGATTAACATGGTAGAGCCCGTTGAGAGTGTTCTAATGATGAGGTCTCAAGATGATAATAACACCAATCATGGTAAGCCAAAGTTAGTCTTGCAAAAATGTGGTAGTTCATCTTCCCGAAGTGAGACACTGAATGCTGTTACTAGGGGGCAAGCCAAGATTGTCCTTAAAACTGTGCAAGATCCCAAGCAAGCTTTGCCTTCCAAACAAGTGGCTCCTTCAACCACCCCTAGCTATGATCTTGTCCAACATTTGAAAAAGACACCAGCACAGATATCTATCCTTGAGTTGCTTCGGTTATCCTCTTCGCATAGAGAGATTCTTAATGAGGCTCTACGTACAACACATGTTCCCAATGACATTGATCCAGATCAATTTCAGGCTATGGTCAACCACATTTCATCTCCATTATCTCTCTCCTTTTCTGCAGAAGATGACATATCTATTGCTCACCCACATAATCTAGCTTTACACATTGAAGTTCTAGTCTACAATACCCGAGTCCGCCGAGTCCTGATAGACAATGGTGCGGGGTTAAATATTGTTTCTTTCAATGTCATACAACAATTGGGTTTGTCAGAATTGGCTGTGGATTCCAAGAAGAAGATTACTATAAAAGCTTATGATGAAGTGGAAAGATCTTCCAACGGTCTTGTCACGCTACTTGTCCGAGTGGGCCCTATCACGAAAGATATTAGCTTCCAAGTATTGGACATCCCACTCGCATATAACATTCTTTTGGGTCATCCTTGGATCCATGAAATGCAGGCTGTTCCTTCCACTTATCATCAGTGCGTCAAATTTCCATACAATGGCACTGAAATTGTGATTCCTAGAGACCATACTATTGCTATTAATGCTCTTGCTGCTACTAAAAAATTTGTTCCTCATAATGAACCTTTTGTTGATCCTAGTACGTCTCTAACTGCTGCTGAGAAATCACTTAAGATGATGAGCCTTGGTATGGGTGAATATACACTGGGTTCCTTTGCTTCTATACCTGTTTCTCCTAGGTCATATGGGAGACCTTCTGATCAGATGAAGCCTTCCACTTCTGCTATGGTGATCTATGATACCTTTGTTCCTTCATCCATTCCTTTAGAAGCAGAAAGAGAAGAACAAGCTATTCAAGAGTGGATCTATAGAGAGGATTCTAGAAATACTCCCATGCTCAGTAATTCAGACATAGATACAGATGAGTCACCGCTACACACTATGGCTCAAATGGGAGATGATCTTCCTTCTACTTCACTCCTTTGGGGAGAAAAATGTATATCTACTGATGATATGGATGTTGATATGGTTCATTCTTGTAGTAACCATCCCGACGTGGTTGATGGGTCTTGTGTGGGGTTTGATGAGTTTGTTCCTCGTATTGCCTTAGTGGACCACGCTGGTTCTTCTATGACAAGTCTAGATCTAGCTACTTTTGGAGCTTACCCTATAGGCTCCACCTCTCTTGTCACCAAAGATGACACCTCTCACATAAATGTTGTTGAACCAGTCACTTCATTTCATCTCACATCAACACCTGTTACTTCTTCCACCAGCCAACTAGCAACAAAAAAGATTGAATCAACAATCAAACATCACGGTCATCAAGTCAAAAGAAAAGAGCAATGGTCGGATTGTGAAAACCACATTGTGGCGGTATCCGCACCTAAGCAAAGTAAAAATAAAAATCTGCTCAAACATAATGAGTCTCAAATAAAAGATGACAAGCTGATTCTCTACAGAAAAATGATGCACTACCTCAAGCATGATCTCATATCTATTATATTTCAGCCTATTCCTAAAGCTGAGAACAAAGTTGGTAATGCCTTGGTTACTTCAACATCCATTTCACAAATGAAAAAGCATAAATTTCACTTCAAGTTCCTGGTGGATGAATTACGCTATCATGCTTACAAATCTTACAATCCTACCATCTTTTCATATCTTCCACCTCATATTCCTCTTGCAAATCCACCACGCCATTCCTTCCACCATCCCTTACACTTTGCCTTTGTCTCTGGTGACTTGTATAGGAAGGGTCTAGACGGAACTCTCCTTAAGTGTCTAGAAATAGAGGAGTTAGAAAAAGTGCTAGCTGAAATCCACGATGGCATATGTGGATCACATTCTAACGATCCTTCGCTAGCTCAGACATTGCTTAGGGTTGGTTATTATTGGTCGAACTGGTTGAGACCTCCTATTGTCACAGTTGCAGCATTTGGGCCTGGGGCCTATCAGTTCTCTACATCAGAGGAAGTAGATTCTTGATGCCCATTTTTGTCTGGGGCATTCTTTGTACATACTTTATGATCCTGAAAAAATTCCAAAAAAATTCATATATGATGCTGAAAAAATCCTAAAAAGCATATAAAGTCCTGAAAAAATACAAAAAAATCAAAAAATTCAAAAATTCAAAAAAAATTGAAAAAGTGCCTTGGTGAAAACCTGGAAACAGGCGCCTTGGTAGCAAAAATACAAAAAATTTATAAAAAGTCCTGAAAAAATTGCAATAAATCTATCAAGTGGTGAAAACCTAGAAATAGGCACTACTTGAGACCCTCTGCACCTATGTCTATTAGTCTTGCGTGGCGCTCATTCGCTCCACTTCTCGCTTTGCCTCTCCTAGCTTGGAATTGACTCTTGTCTTAGTCTAAGGGGCATACATTGTTTTAAGCTTATCTTGGGTCTCTTTGTGCATCTGGGTTTCTTAGGCACCTCACAAATGGTGTTTTTCAACACCACCCCAACTATGTTTTTCAACACTACCCTCACGTCGAGTGTTTCTCAACACTTATCAGATGTCCTACCCACAGTCTAGATGATGCAATATTTCTCACTGGCAGATGCGATACTCAAAGTTTGACTCTATGACCTACACACACGCACTTGACTCACTGAGATTTGTTTGACTTTATTTCTTTGCGTGCTGTCTATGATGATTTCTTTGCTGAGTGTTCTCCCCCTATGATCATTTTCGATGATGCATAGCTAGAAGACTGAGGGAATGAGAACATGTTTTATTGCTTTTTCTGCTTGTGGGTATATTTTGTTGGTCCTAACTGTCATGAGCATTTATGCTGGTCTTACTTGACACTTTGGACCTACAAGGTATTATCCTTGACTGTTTCACAAGTGCATGCTTATAGCTATCCCAACTTTTCATGTGTCTTGATGCTAGCATAATCTTGCCATATCAAACTTAGGCAATCTCACTGCACTAGTCATCTTGACCTACATGTCTTTGATGCCTAGGTGGGATTTCCACATTTCTATCTGATATAGATCATATTCAGATCCACATAGTTATGCTAGTGTGTATTGTATGATCTTGTGACGCTACCAATAACGCTTGATGATGATAATTAGATGTCTATTGGCTTCGTAACCTTGCAAGTAAACCACTTTTCATGTAGCTTGCATTCTTAAGTTCATGTTAGTTTAGTTTTGCATCTTGCATATGGAGAGAGCTTTCTTTTCATCTTTCATGGACTTGTTAATCAATTGCACTCACCTTTTGCTTCTTCCCGATCATGTCTTTCACTTCTTGTCTTTCATATCACATCATTTTCTATTCATTTTGGGATCGAAACCGAAATCCGAGTTAACCTTGATCACCCAAATCGCCTTTCTTCTTCTTTAGTGCAGTTGGGTAACCTATTGAGGCCTGATCCTTCGATCTTCACTGGGGCATTCTTCACCTCTTCATCTCCATCTCTTTCAAACTTCTAGTCTTTCATTCACTTTCAAATCCCAAGTTCAAATCCCCCTCCATGGTGTTTCTGGGTTGAGGGACCACTTGGTTCGTGCCCCGGATCCCATGTGTGTGGGCATACCTTCACTACTTGATGGTTATTCTATTCTCTTCAGCTTCGATTATGCTTTCTAGTGATTTGATCATGCTGCTCTTGCTTCTGCTTTCCCTCTACCTGGATTTCACTTTCGATCCCGAGGGGGCAGACACATCATATCTTATTGGCTATCTCTTTCCTAAGTGTTCAGTATTGTCGCTACCAGGCTAACCATGTAGGATTTGCTATCTCTGTGCACTTCATTCTTTGGAGTCAGATCGCTATTTGCTTGCCTTCTTGGCTATCTCTTGCCTTCTTGGATGATCTGAGTTGCTTTGTGATCCCAAATCGATCTCACATTTCAACTTCATTCTTTGACTACATGTGTTCCCAGATCGATCACACATTAGTCAAAGAGGGGCAAATGTATACACCTAAAAATGGTCACCTAGACTATTAGCCCCTTTTGCTAAATCATAAATTGCTTGTTCTTGATCAAATCCTAGTTCTATCATTTATTTGATTATTTTCTATGGGCTAACCATTTTATCCTAAGTCTTTATTTATTTAAAAGGAATATTTCCTCCCCTTTTAATAAATAAAAAGCCCCCACTTTTCCTCTTATCCTAAGTTGCACAAATAAAGCATTATTTTTATTTTATAAAAAGGGAAAAAACACTTTTTATCTCAAAAATCGATCCATAGCTCCCTAGGCATGGAGTGCAAGGGCTTTTAAGAATGCTCTCAGCTAGAGCTATTTAGCCTATAACCTTGCTAGTAAACCATGCAATGGGAGATTCAATGAAGACAAGGGCAAGAATGCCAATATCCTCAAGAATCAAGAATGAAAATGCAATGCAATGCTATGCTAGAAATGGAAATGCAAGCTAAGCTATGAAAGGAAATATGCAAGTGTTACAACCCAAGCTAATTAATCTATGTGAGCTAATCTAGAGCATAGAAATGAAGCTAATCTAAGAAAGCATAAATATGAAGCTAAGCTAACAATGCAAGAATGAGATGTAGATGCTAAGAATGCTCCAAATCTTCAAAAGCTCCAAGATGACCTAGAAAACCTGTAGCATAATATTAGCATAAAAAGTTGAGGATCTAGAATGAAGAAGAGAGCTCTTCTTTTATAGGAAATGAGGAGAAATGGACCATGGAGATTAAGAGGCAAAAGATTTAATCAACGGTGGAGCTTAAAAGAGGAGCAATCCATGTGCACAAGTATTCTCCAATAGGAAAATAGGAGTTGACTTTTGTGTCCATATGAGACAAAAAGTGCTTTTTCCCTTTTTATAAAATAAGAATAATGATTTATTTGTGCAACTTAGGATAAGAGGAAAAGTGAGGGCTTTTATTTATTTAAAAGGAGAGGAAATATTCCTTTTAAATAAATAAAGATTTAGGATAAGATGGTTAGCCCATAGAAAATAATCGAATAAATGATAGAGCTAGGATTTGATCAAGAATAAGTAATTTATGATTTAGCAAAAGGGGCTAATAGTCTAGGTGACCATTTTTAGGTGTATACAATTACAATATATAATATATCATATTATGCATAAAATTATATAATCCTATGTAATATATATCATATTACTATATTAAAATATAATTAATATAATTATTTAAAAAATATAATGTATTATAATATATAATAAACTAAATTCTTATATTACTATTATTTGTATGATCTTATAAGTTTTATTTAATATAATATAGAAATCTTATGTTAAATCTTATATATATTCCCCCCCTCTCTCTCTAATTCTCCCCCTCACCCATTATCACCCCATCATAGGAGAAAATAAATATTCCATGAAGGAAAATAGGTCATGGCACATTTACGCATATGAGAAAATAAATTTTCTAGGAAGGAAAACTGGTCATGACACATTTATGAAAAGAGGGCTATCCTCAAGATGCCTATAAAAAATTGAAACCCAAGAAAATCGGTCTATGTAAAAATTAGAAGGTGATAAATGATAATTCTTATGTACTTGATCTTCACAAGGATTTAGACATCAACCCCATTTTTAATGTTGTCGGTCTTTACCCATACTTTGTAGGGATAAATGAAGATTAGTTAAATGAAGAACATTGCATCAAGAAAAGAAATGATTGGAAAAAACACATACCAAGTAAAAAGAGGGAGAAAATTGAATGAGTGTTGGATTCTAAAATGATTGTTACACAGTCCTAGCCATACAAATTGTACTTTATTAAGTGGAAAGGTCTCCCAAATTTATGTAACACTTGGAACATAGAGACTGATTTACTTAAGTTACAATAACTTAACTCCCTTATATGACTCTGAACTGGGAGGTTCAAAATTCTAAAAGATTGAGAGGATGATGCAACTATCTCTTTTCAATTGCCATTGAGTAGTCTATGAAGAAGCTAAATTAGAAGCTTATTCTTTCTATTTTAAATTGTTGTTTCTTACAATTTGTAGTCTCCATAGGAGATAATTTAGGAGACTAGAAGAAGAGCACCATTGATTGAACATGTTCCAATAATCACACACTCTACGCACACTTGACCCCCCAATTACTAATTTTAAAGGAGCCCCAAAAATCATAACACAAGTACCAATAGCCGATCATTTTTTCACTTTTTTGGTTGGTAATTAGCACATTTGTGCACCACTATTGGGACATTTGTGCACAACAACTAGGATATTTGTTCATAAGTGCTAACAATTTGAGTGAACGGTTATTGGTGCATCTTTGTGTTGGTATCAAGCAACACTTTGAAATGGCCACTTTTTGACCCTTCAATGCTTGACAATCTCTATAGGGAGTTTCATTAATACCCAGAAGCCAAAAAATATTTTATAAGGCGTCAACTCACATATGAAGACAATAAAATAAAGTTGTCTAAATTCAATATATAATTTAAGCTCCATAAGTACATGAATTTAGGGTGTGCACTACCTGTGCTCTTCCCTTGTGCTTTTCCCTAGTCCCTATTAAAGAAGTAAGTTAGAAGTTTATTATTGAATAAAAGGAAGAACTAGAATTGTAAGAAGTAAGTTTTTGAACGATTTTCTGTTATGAATAATGAATACATAAAGAAAATTTTCTTGAGTACAAGTCTATAATTTTTTCTCGTCTCTAATAAGATGAGTTTACTAATTTACAGGATGTAAAGATTATGTGCTGTCACGTGAATTAAGCATTATCATCTTCATTTCTAATATTCATCGGTTGCGAGGAAATGGAAGAATATAGCCCAATTACATTTGAAGGGAATATAACCCGTACCATTCCTCGCTTGCGACAAAGAGAGCGCTGGGGAAGAGGGGAGATGTGGTCCTTGTTATCTTAAGAAGGAATCCCACAGAATTATCTTTACGCGGTTTCCCCTCAGTCAGGAGTGGGTCAGAACATCATTATCTTGAGTAGCGACTAGCGAGGTAAATTCATCTTCAGTGAGACGACGTATCCATCGTTCCACCACACCTTCGCTCCCTTACCTCATTGCGTACTAGCTACGATCACTTATCACTTTCTCTGCATTTACACTCATCTAAATATTGTATATCGGAATGGCTAAGTGGGTTACACACTTGAGTTTAGACTCCAATAGTAAAAGTAGTTTCGTCAGAAATGGATAGTGGTAAGGTGTAGCCCTAGTCAGGAGTACGTCCGATCAACTATTGTAGACATCTAGTACTTGCCAGGTAAGTGCATCTCCAGTCAAACAAAGTGTCCATCATTCCACCACACCTTCGCTGCATTTGCACTCGTTTAAATATTGTATATCTACAGGAAGTGGGTTACAAACTTCAATTAAGACTCCATTAGCAAAAAGTAGATTCGGTTTTTATTATGGAGATGATAAGATAAGGTGTAGCCTCAGTCAAACGTCGGTGAGAAAATGTAAGGGAAATTCTAGTCCGCAAAATATTCCTGGCCACGTACATTCGCCGAAAGCGTAAGACGCACTGGAGTTTCTGCTTTCGACTACGCAGCTGCAAGAAGTTTCTAAGAACTATCTCAAGAGTTCACAATAAATTGCACATCTCGCCTTTCACTGCATTCAATTTGTTCATCTCCTTCACGCTGCTTTTGCGACTGCACATCCGCACTTTCTCTAATATTTTTCTGTGTCTCGCTGGAGATCGTATTGTTAAGCTCCACAAGTGATGTAGAGTTTCAGACAGTACGAGCCTCCTACCGCCAAAATCAATTTTGATGTCAACAAAATATATCGTGTGTTTCTCAGCTTTTGTGGACCATCTGTACGAATCTCTCTCTGCAGCGGGGCTTTGGGTTTTCTTGGACGGTGAAGAACTGAAGAAGGGCGAAGGCATCGATGGCAGCTTGAAAGCGGCCATTGAAAACAGTGATATTCTGATACCCATATTTTCTGAGAGGTATGCAGAATCAACATGGTCTCTGGAAGAGGCTGCTCGGATGTGTGGATCGAAAGGCCTCATAATTCCTCTGTTTTATGATGTCGTGCCCTCTGATGTTCGCTACCCTCGAAGAACGGGAGGTAAATTTGAAAAGGCATTTCAAAAACATTACGGCCATTTGGATTGGCAGAATGAAAGTGCCGTTCAGAACTGGGAGACTGCTCTGCGTGAGATTTCTGGTCTTTCGGGTTGGACAGCGGAAGCAGAATCCGGGTAATTGATTTTTATGTTTTCTAAATTAGATCAGGGGAAAAACTTAAAAGATTACTTTTGTATGGTTCGAGATATTCTATATGTAATACACAGGCGTGTTTATGGTCTGTATGCACCTTTTCCTTTTTAACAATTTTTTATTAATTAACTAGCAATTGCCATGCACTTTGGTGTGTAATGGGGAGGTTGAAGAGATCTATGAAAAGTTTATTAGTGAAATTTTTGGTCTATTTTTTGTATTATTCATTTGTATTATACATGAGATCAACTGGTAATGAGAGATATAGAGACGAGAGGGGGAGATATTGGGTAGAGAGATGAAGAGATAATGACATAGAGATAGAAGGAGATAAGAAACAAGAAATATGGAGAGATGAAGATATGAGCTAATTTAGATATAAATATAAAGATCTAGAAAGAAGGAAAGAAAAGGAAATGGATGAATAGAGAGGGGGTTACATGTCTAGAGGTAGAGGGGAAGATAAAGGTAGACATGAAGATAGAGCAAGAGAAGAAAATGGAGACAAATAGATAAAGAGATAAGAGGTAAGAAGAGGGGTAGATAATGAAAGAGAGAGATAGCAAGGAAGGAGAGAGAGAGAGAGAGAGAGAGAGAGAGAGAGAGAGAGAGAGAGAGAGAGAGAGATGGGGGCGGGGGGGGAGGATGGGGTGGGGCGGGAAGAGAGATAGAGATAGCTTGGTAGAGATAGAGATAGAGATAGGAAGGAAGAAAGAAGTTGTGTGTGAATGCTAGAGATATAAATATAGTGATAGCAAGGAGACATAGGTAGTATATTAAGAGAGAGTGGGAAAGATACAAAGATAGTTATTATTTTGCTATTTTATTTTAAAGTTGTACTATTATAATTACTTTTTGACTACTTTGAAATAATTTAATAATTTTATATAAATATTAAACATTTTAACAATCAAACAGTTAATAAATTTTTTACATTTCATTATTTTATTAAAATAATTAAATTCAAACACTTAAGAATATCGTAATCTAAACATGCATGATTATTATGATTGAATAAAATAATAAATAATTTGTTACATATTTTGTTTGAATGATAGGCCATGGAACTGTTTCATTGTTTAGATTAATTGTATATTTAGTTAGCTATATTATTATCATATATTAAAAATTGTCTTTGCATTTAAGTCCTCACCACCTTCTTGTGTATTTCATAAGCTAAGAAAAAGAGCCTTGCAACTTTTTCTAACTCACCCATACTCGTTTAGTTTGCTTATCTTTTTCATCTTCTCATATAAGAGTACTTTCATAATTTTCATCAAATGCTCTAAAATGCACCAGATTCAAGGAAAAATCAGGCATTAGGGTTGATCTATTTATGAGGGAGGGGCTTCGACAAGCTACCTCTTGCATTTGCAAGACATGCTTTAAATTCCACAATTCATCCCTCATTGAAGGCACATTTTTTCTATTATTAGCTAGGAATTTCTCTACAAACTCACCAAATTTCCTCAAAGAGACTGGACTATAAGCCCCTGCAAGTATTTTGTACAACATTCCTTCATGTTGCCAATGCATGGCCCAAATTGTGAGATCCATTTTGTCTTGAAGAAGAGTGGAACTGAGAACATTGCACACACACCTTAAACCAACACAAAATGTCAAAGGAGTAAACATTAGATTTTTCTATCAGTTGCTATCTTCTAAAGTAATTTGGATCAAGGTACCAAAAACTACCCTCGATGGTTGTACTTACATAATTATCATTGATAGTGGGTCCCAGTTTGGACAAGCCAAAATCTGGCAATTTTTGCTACAAAATTTTCATCACAGTCTATATTGGTGGTCTTAATGTCTGTATGGAAAATCCCTCTTTCATATACTCAAGTATGAAGCTAATGCATTTTCCTAGCAACACCAATACAGATATGAAGGCTTTGCTTCCATGATAAGGGAGGCCAATTGCTTCAAAACAAATATCTTCTCTAAGGTCATCTCCTTTTGCTCCTCACAAAATCTTATCAGAGACACCAAATGGTGGCACCCTAACGTGGAAGGTAGCTTAATCTTTGTTTCAAACTTTGTCAAAATAGATATCTGCAAAGCCAAATTTTCTACCTCTTCTAATAATAACCATTTTATTATCACTCTTTATAGTGCCCTTTGAGGCTTTGGTGTTATATGCACTCTCTAATCTGGCATGAGAAAACAAAGGAAGCCATCCTAGAGAGTGAGGCTTTACACATGTTTGCTTCTTCTTGGAGCAACAACTACTCCTATGTGAATAAATTCTATTGCTGCTCCTATTTTAGGCTAGAGAAATGAATTTTCTTCAACTTTAGACGTGTTTTTAGTGACATGTACCTTTGTAGGACTTCCAACAAGGTTAACATAAAAAATTCAATCCCATTAAGAATTGCATTGTTATATCCCACTGTAAGGCTTGGATTTGAGACTGATGAAATTCCCCCAATGTTGAGCCTATGCATATCTTGTACACCACTAGAACTCAATTCCAATGGAGACTTCTTAGAAAATTTTCCCACTAAGTTCATAGAGGTTAGGAAAATATCTTCTAGCATGGAAATAAAATCAATTACAGTAATGAAAGTGAATGATCCAGACATGGGAGTAAAAGTTACTGCAAGGATTACTAGGTGCTTGTTCATTAACTTGGACAATCTTAGGGCTTCCACTTGTGAAATACTATAGGATTTTTTCTTATATAATTAGAGATGTTTAGATTGGATAGGATCAAAGACCCAACATTTAGAAGGAAAACAAGGAATTCATGCTATAAAACATGAATAAAAATGCATATAAATGGATTCAGAGCTTATGGAAATTGGGGTTGACCTTGCATACAAAATGGGCTTAATCATTCTGCTCTGATAATGAATTTGGCCCATGATGGATGGAATTTGCAAAGGTTGATGACAGAAAAAGCAAAAGTATCAGCAATTTATGGCTGTGAAATTTCCACAGTGTGAGCGATCAAAACGTTGAAGACTATAATAGTTCTAACTTATTCTAAAGCCCAATCATTGTTTGTCATTTTGTAACGAATGTTTTTTGGCATTCCAAAAACCGTATTGTCTTCCAGTCATGTTGTGATGGTTAAAATAGAGTATTTGATTCTTCTTTGAAAGAGGTTAAGATAGTCAGAGCTCTGTACTTTTAATATAGTGAAATTACTTCAATAAGAAAATTCCCTACTTGCAAAGTGGATGTAGTTCAATTTGGACAAATCACTATAAATTTTTTGTCCGTGTTTGTGCTGTTCTAGTTTTTTATTTTATTTCTGCAATTTATAAATATCAACAATTGATATCAGAGCTGGAAAAGTTTGATTCACTTTTCTAGAAATCAGTGAAGATTTCTTACATTGGTTACATGCATGTAGAAATATGAATGATCATCTTTACAAGAAAATTTTGCATCGATATGTATCATCAATTGTATATCTAGTAATTTACTTAGAATTTTGTATTTTGGACATGTAATGAAATTGTATATTCAATATCCAAATTCAATTGGATTGAACATTTGGAAAACTTGTTCAAAAGTATTGCCAATTTTTTTTTTTTACAACATTTAATTTTTTTTGTCCATGATGTTCACCCATGAGGCTATGTTTGTATATTTATAACGTGGAAATATCTTTTTTAAGGGTTCATTATTTAGAGATTGCAATAAAAGTGCACATTTCTTTTCTAATTATCTATTATTTTTTGGTAAATTATCTTTCAAAAATGTCCTTCAACTTAGATCACATTACAAAGGAATATCTCTTCCATCAATTTCTTGAGGGTTTGTACAAGCATGCAAATGTGTCTCCTATGGACTTGAGTACAAGCCTTCACCAAAAAAGTGCCTTGATGATTGACCACTTGAGCTTACCACATTTGACTTCCTGTTTGACTACCTTATTATTAGATTTTGCTTCTTTCATATTTAGATCTTGATAACTCACATTTTTTTTATATTGGTCACGAGACAACCGTTGTTGGAATTGAATAAATGCACAAATTACTTTTATGATCACACTATAAAAATATATTAAAAGACTTAAGTGGATTGCAATTTATCATTTAAAAAAAAAACCATCCTCTAAATTGAGTATCACATATCATTAGTTTAGATCTTTTATTATGAATTTTTAAATCTATGAACAACTAGTTCTTTGAGCGAAACTCATAGTTGCTAGGTATGTTTTGTAGTTAAGATTCACAACCGTATCAAATGTCATGTATCAGACTTGAGGAAATCAATCGCTTAATAGTTTGCAAGACTCAACGCATATACAATGGGAGAGATGGTAAAAAAGACATAAATATTATTTGTTTTAATTGAGGTTTTTCATTACTTTTTAAAAATAAAAAACTCTGTAGACATCAAAGATAAATAAGTATACATCAATTAAACTTGAGATTGTTGATATTGTGTGTATATGTTCTATTTATTATTTTTTAATACATACACATACATAATTTTTTTGTAACTTGTATGCTACATTTAGAAGTGGACAATAAAGTGTTAGAGTTGACATGTTACATTTGTAGACTTGGACACTAAAGATGTGCAATTAATATGTTTGATTTAGTTTGTTATCTTGAATGTGTCCTAAAACATTCACTTCAAGTGTCAATTAGAAGTTGGATTCCTCTTTTTAAGCTTTATGATCGGCTCAAAGCTATGCTAAAAATAGTCTTGATTAGGAATCTAGAGTTATAGAAGTCAAAATACATGTATTTGAATGTTGATAATTCCATTTTAGTTCTAATTATTACAACTTAAGAATTAATAGGTCCAATAATCATCAATATATTTGGCCAATATTATTATCAATGCAATCTATACAATCATTACTCATGACTCTAAATGTTGGGATTAAAAAAATAAAACACAATATAGAAATCTTTGAAATTAATTATCATCTTGTGTCTTTATTCTTATGGCTTTAGGGCATCTTGATTGTGTCTCTATTTTCATAATAGTGAACATAGAAAATTATGTGCACGACAAATCTTTGACGGGCGGTAGTGGACTTTCAGTTAGTTCAAAATCAGTTATCATCAGAAAATTGTTCTGACTATTTTTTTTTATTTAAATATATGTGACAAATTATTGACTATTTATTTCTTTCTTCTTCGGTAAATTCGTTTGCGACGTGCTGTAGCTCTTTTGACCAACATAAGCTAGCTGTATTTGTGGAATTTTAAAATTTAATCTATTTCTATCTATTACCAAAATTTACAGATTTTCTAAATAAGGAGCAGCCTTAAATTTGCATCCTAGAGTTTAAGCTGTGCAAGGTGATTTTTGCAGTTACGAAGCAAGACTAGTAAAAAGAGTTGTGAAAGACGTTTTGAACACCTTGCAGAAGAGTGCTCCACTCGATGTTGCCATGCATCCCATCGGACTCGAAAGTGGTAAACATCAGCTAGTCGACCTTTTAGATCTGAGTTCGAGGAACACAAAGTGAGAGTGGGAATCAGCGGTTTAGGTGGTGTTGGCAAAACCACCTTGGCCAAGGCTGTTTACAATGAAATTCAAGGCAGCTTTGAGGCGAGTTGTTTTCTCTTCAACATTGGAGGTGCTGTGCAGAACGGCACTACACTTGCGGAGTTGCAGCGAAGAATTTTAATGGATTTGGTAAACTATGACAGAGAAGCTTCAAGTGTTGATGCAGGAAGTTCTGATGAAAGATCGATTGCGAGGAGTTAGGGCCCTGATCATTTTGGACGATGTGAATGATATGTGGCAACTACATGCTATGGATGGAGATTGGTTTGGCCCTGGCAGTAGACTCATCATTATTTCCCGAGACCACCACATACTCCATCTCGCTAATGTCAATTCAGTCCATGAAATGAATGGACTGACAGAGGGGGAAGCTCTCCAATTGTTTAGTTGCCATTCTTTCTCTAAAACATTCCCGGAGAAACCCTATGAAGAGTTTTCTAGAAGAATCGTAGAGGCCTGCTGGGGGATTCCTCTCGCATTAGTAGTCATGGGAGCACATCTGTCTGATTAAGAACGAGCCCAACGACATCGAATGCTGGAAAGAAGCTGTCATGAACATAGCAAGAAATCCAAAACATATTTACAATCCTTCGAATCAGTTATGACGGACTTAATGACATTGAGAAGAAAATCTTTCTGGATATAGCTTGTTGCCTTGTTGGTGAAACGAAAACAGAAGCTGTTATTTTCTGGAAAGCTTTACACCCAAATGAAGTCTATACTGCCATCAAGAATCTTTCCTTGAAAATGCTTATGAACATCAATAGCTGGGCGAGTCGCCTCGATATGCATGCCCTTGTGCAGCAGATGGGAAGAAGAATTCAAGAAGAACTTGGTAATAATGGCAGAGTGTGGCTGCCTATGGGTCGACATAGAGATTTGAACACAGACAAAGCTGAGGGAGTGAACATGCTTGTTTAAAGAGGGGGGGAACGGAAGACAACTTTTCAGACTGCAAAGGATGCCTGACCTGCAGTACCTATCTCTGGAAAGTGCTGTAGTAGTGGACAACATTAGAAATCTAGCTCCCAATTTGATATGGATAAAAATTATAAATGTGAATTTTTAAGTGATAGTCATACATGGAGAATAGTAAGACAGAGATTCCAGCTCGATAGTTGGTCTGAGCTAAAGATCTTTAGTCTAAAGCAGTGTGCAAGTATCAAGACAATCCCAAACACGGTCGACAGCTTAGTGAACCTCCAACGGTTGTGTCTATGCGATTGTGCATCTCTCACGACTCTTGTGAACCTCCAACACTTGTATCTGGTTGATTGTCCAGCTCTCACAACACTTCCAAACACTCTCGGTAATTTGTGTTAGATGTGAAGGCCAACAGACAATCTATTTTTCTTATGTATTTTATTATGATCTTTCGGTTCTACAAACCTTTCATTGTAATTATCTGGAGTCTTTATATATTGGCTGCTCCTGTTCATATGTAATTAACTTTTGAGATATAATCCAATACTATGCAGTCTGGACGTAGCCACAATTTGTGGTGAACCAAGATAAATCGTGTCTTTGTGTTTGCTATTTAGTTTTTTTAAATCTGCTGTATAATTTTCTCAATTTCAATCCTTTCAATTGGTATCAGAGCACAGGCTGTGCAGGTTGAAAATCGGGGTTGAATTTCTGGAGAGAAGGAGGATTCAAAAATAGACAAATTTGCAGACAAAAACTTCAGCCTGTGGAAAGTGCAGATGCGTTCTTTGCTGATCAAGCAAGAACTTGAAATTGCAATAGATGAAAAAGCTAATAAACCAGCAGTGATGTCGGATGAATATTGGAAGAAAATTGATGATAAAACAATGGCATCAAAGATTAGACCACATAAGCAAAAAGGGCCTAGAGGCATTGCTCAAGAGGGCCCTTCAGGACTTGAGGAGCTCGATTTGTCCGGATGCGGAAGCTTAACAGAACTTCCTGATACCGTGGGCAACTTGAAACGGCTAATATATTTTGGTTTGGGCGGGTGTACATGTCTAAAAAGCCTTCCCAGAACGATAAGTAATTTGGGTAAATTGCAATTTTTGAATTTGTGGAGATGTACAGGATTAAGGGTTCTTCCCAACACAATGGGCGACATGACACAACTCCAGGTGTTAACCCTTGCTTGGTCGTTCGCGCTTAGAAACCCTGCCTTACACGTTGGGCAAGTTGACTCAGGTGAGGTTATTAGAACTTCAGGGCTGCCCAGGTCTTGGAAGCTTTGAAGATGCAGTTGTCAAGATAGCTAGTCTGAGGAAGTTAAACAGGTAAAAAATACAATTTGGTAATCGAATTTGTGTTTTGAAATTTTTGAAATAAGTTCAATTTTTTATATTACTTGATATTTTTTCTCTTTAAATGATCATAAATATTACAGATGCACCGATTAAGTTGCTTAAAGCAGAAAGATATTAATGTCTACCTGGGTTTTCCTGCGGATGAGGAAACGGATCCGGCTGATCGTCTGTATCAATCATTTCCCACGAGGTCACTTAGCATATGCAGAGGCTGGGACAGGAAATTTCTAACAGTGATATTATAGTTCCTATAATTGACGAAAACGACGATGTTTCAGGTACATGTGAGAATAGGGTTTCAGCTATGTGCGCCTCGGGTGGCCTAATTATTCCATTCGCTTGTAATATTGGGATGGCATACTTCAAAACTCCTTTCCTTAGGGGTGCATTTATAGAGTACATGGAAATTGTGTTGAAGAGCATACCCGGCAGCATGTTGTTCAATAATTTTTTATTGAGTGAAGAAATGAAATAGAAAAATGGTACCTATATATATATATATATATCCGGCACGCATGTTGTACAATAATTTTTTATTGAGTGAAGAAATGAAATAGAAAAATGGTACCTACATAAATTATATATATATATATATGTATTTATATATATGTATATAGATATGTATATATGTATGTATATGTATATATACATATATACATATGTATATACATGTATACATGTGTATATACATGTATACATGTGTATATACATGTATACATGTGTATATACATGTATACATGTGTATATACATGTATACATGTGTATATACATGTTACATGTGTATATACATGTATACATGTGTATATACATGTATACATGTATATATACATGTATATATGTATATACATATATATATATACATATATATATGTATATGTATATGTATATGTATATGTATATATGTATCTATATATATATATATATATATACACACATGTGTATATATATACATGTGTACATGTATATATATATATATACATGTATATATATATATATACATGTATATATATATATATACATGTATATATATACATGTATATATATATATATACATGTATATATATACATGTATATATATATATATACATGTATACATATACATATACATATACATGTATAGATAGATATATATATATATATATACATGTATATATGTATATACATGTGTATATATATATATATATATATACATGTATATATATATACATGTATATATATATATATATACATGTATATATATATATATATACATGTATATATTATATATATACATTGTATATATATATATATACATGTAATATATATATATATACATGTATATATATATATATATATATATACATGTATATATATATATATATATATTACATGTATATATGTATATATATATACATGTATATATGTATATATATATACATGTATACATGTATATATACATATATACACACACACACACATATATATATAATATATATATATACATGTATATATACATATATATATCTATATATATATATATATATATATATACATATATACATGTATATATACATATATATATCTATATATATATATATACATATATACATGTATATATATATATATCTATATATATATATTATATATATATACATATATACATGTATAATATATATATATATATCTATATATATATATATATATATATATATATATATATATATATATATATATATATATATATATATATATATATATATATATATATATATAAAATTTATACAAATTGATTTGTTGAATTAAAGTTAATTTTTTTATTTTTTATTTTGTACTATTCTATTTAAACAAATTAATATTATATTATATATAATTAATATTTTTTTCTCAATAACATATGATTTTTATTGATTAAACTTAATATTTACATATCCATAAAGGCCCTTATCACAAGATGTATAAATTGTTTAAATTGACAGAAAAACTAACATCTACCCAACTAACTATTTTACACAACACTATCAACAAAATAACATTTACATAGCATTTATAAAGATTTATCAGTGCCTGCTACATCAAACCTTGCAAATTAAAGCATTCTTAGTATAGACCCTTCTCCACAGTAGCTCTACGATAGCTCGTTTCTTGGCTGAGAATCCCTTCTTAGCTTTTGTCCAAACTTTGACAGTCCCGATCTCGATCAAAATAACTGCAACACCATTCCAGCTTAGGTCCATCTATCTTCATTCATAGGTGCACCCACATCCAAAATTCACCTTTCACTTAGTTCATTGTCTTCATCCTTTCTCTTATGAAATAATAGTCCCAAAATTTTTTAAATTGATTTTCATGCCTTGTTAAAGGGCCACAACTGTCTTACCTTAACCCATCAAAAACTGCTCATCAAACCCTACCCTCCTTCCTTGCTTGGCTCTTCTTCCCTTTGGATCTAGGGCACATTAACCACCTGTTCATTCAGTCCTTTGGCTTCTCCTGCAACCGAAATTCTTTCCAGCACCCTCTGTTTGAGCTTCATCCATGCCCTATCTCACTCCGCTTGGAATTCCCCCTTGTCAGTTTTCCCCCACTAGCAAACAAAGGGAACCATCTCGTAAACTCTTGCTTTGTATTCATCTTTAAAATACTCAGTGTAATCTGAGCCAATGCTTGGCATTTCCCATTCTAAAATGTTATCACACCCCAAAAAAAGATCTTCATCAAACAAACATATCACTATTCAGTTTACCTTAGAGATAGCTTCACCACACTCCAATGCATAGACAATTATAATGGAAATTACATCCAAGTTCGCTTGCTACTTCCTCTTCCCATTTTGAAACTAACTTCCTATCACCTTTAATGCATCCTTTGAAATTTTCTTATCCTTTATCTTCAACAACCCCATGATTCTTTCTTGTTGACAGGCCCTTTGAATCCTTTTTGTTGGTTTGTGGTGTCAACTGAAAATGTTGCTTCCATTCTTTGACCACCTAGCCTATTTTCACTTTAGAGTTTCATCTATGTCACACCACCCCAACAATTATCTTAATTCCTCCACTTTCCATAGGGTAGTTGCGTCGTCGACTCCACTTTCAATTACTTTGAAAACCTACTCGACAAAGAGAGCTTTAAATAATGAGAGCTCTTCTGACAAACTTCACTAAGATTTCCAAATCTTAGAAAAAGATTTATCACACACTCAAAGCCTTGTCTTCAATCATTCTAGCAAGTCAAGCCATCTACACCTACCACCGCCATCTTTTGTGCCAATTACCTTAAAGGGACATTATAACACCACCTTATCTCTGCTATCTTTGGCACGTTGCCACAATTAATATAGAAATAAATAGTCCCCTAACACCCAATCGTTACACCCTCAACCTTACTTTAGATTTAAATTTTGTAAGTCCTCTAACGATAAATCATTCACTTTCACAAAGGACAAAGCTCACTTCGATAAAACTTGGGCCTCCATATTTCCCGATTGCCTAATGTGCCCAATTTTGAATTCTTGGAAAAAGGATAACTCCTCCGTAAGACATAAGAGCTAATTTTCCAACTCATGACCTCTAAGTTCATCAATTGTCTCAAATAGTGTTTTGAGAGCTTCCCAAACTTGGTTGGACATTTTCAAGTTCTCCACAAGAAATACTATTTCAAGAGATAAATTTAAACATAGGAAGTCAAATGCTTGGTCACACTTATTAAAAAGCATTTCTTTGTCCTTAGCCACATTAGGTTCACTTTTTTTTTTATTGTTACCCTATATAAGCCTCTATTCTTTAGTAAAGAATGACTTTTAACTTCCAATCATGATAATTGAAAAGTCTTAGAGGTTTTATAATCATGCACTAAGATCCATGCTTCTAGACTTAGATTGCTACTTGTAGAATATAGAAATGAAGAGCACTTCATGAGGAAGAGTGAAAAAATAGAAAAGACACAACAAGCCCTCGATTAACTTTCCCCCCCTTATTTTTGGTACTTTAAAAAAGGAGCGCTTTGCAAGAAAACCCCCCCCCCCCACCCCCAAAAAAAAAACATAAAAAAATGACACTTTATAATGACAATGCGTGAGTGCGCCCTTTGGATTTGTAACGAAAAAATATGCACTTTTGCAAAAAGAAACACTCAATTTTGAGTTGCTAAGCAAAAGTTATGAGCAAAATAAAATTTTCCTTCTTTTTAAATTTTCCTCGATAACTTTATTTTTTATGGTGAAAATAGTTAGTTTCACCTATTTTTTTACCAAAATAAAAATACCCCTAGGGTTGGAAAGAACTAGGGGCTAAAAATCCATATGACCAAGGGCTAAAATCTCAAAAAAAAGGTGCCCCTACCCATGACATCAACCCCCCTTGAGTATCTTATGTCATCAAAACATGGAAAACACTTTTTGACATAAATAGTGACCAAAGAGGTGGTTTTAAATTTAAAGGCCATCTCTAGTTTTTTCTTTTTATTGATTCAAAAAACTTTTTCCACATAAAAGATGACCTTTAGCCACATGGAATATGACATCATAGCTATGTGGGCCCTAGCCAGAGGTTGTCCAGATGAACTAGACTTGGGGGTCAACATCATAGTGTCTCATGGTTTAGAGGTGATCCTAGCTCAAGGTCTATGTGGCAGGCCACTATGGATCTATGCTACACCCGAGGCTACCTCAACTTAGTGCCGAGTTGGAGTAGAAAGACAATATACCACAGGCCCTTCAAACCACAAAGATGATTGTTGTGGCGCCTAGCAGATCACATAAGCTACCAAACTATGATTACCACCATAAATACATCCTTCCAAGATCTGAAATTGTCCATCAAATAGGCTTTAAAAAATCTCAATCTGTTATGATATCATGTATAATTTAGGATCTATAAGAGAAAATAAAAGCACAATAACAAAATGATATCAGCCCAAAGTTTTCCATGCAATAATAAGAAAGAGATCAGTATATATGGGCAAAAGTGCAACCACGAAAGTAGGGATGGACTCCTCAACCAAGACTGGTGGTGAAAAACAACCCACTAAACTAGGATGATGTTTTGAAATAGAATCTACATATCTCTAGACAACTTCTAAATGATGATGACTTGTGCAGACAAGTGTCAAACGATCATGGATGAAAAATTAGACTTAATAAGCCTAAGTGTAAATAAATTAAATATATACACTAATATAAAGCAATGTACTTAATTATGAGACAAAATACCTTTTTAGTTATTTAAAAATAAATAAAAATATGTTTTTAATTGATTTAAATAAGAGTTACACTATTTTTTTCACAATTAATCAAATAGCTTTATTCAATATTGCAATGTGGGCATTACATCACTTGAGAGTAATAGCAACGTATTCAAGCTTTTTGACTATTAATCTTAATGATTTTATTTTTAAAGATTTTTTTTATTGATTCAATGCAACATTACAATGATGATCAACTTAAAAAATAATAGCATATAGAAAATCTCAAAGGATTATGATAGACTCTCATAAGAACACGACGTAACCAATCGTAATAAACAATTAAGGAAGAGTAACAACATGATTAAAAAAGCCAACAGATAGCATACATAACAAATATGACATTAATAATTCAGTTTCAGTACCCTACATAGATCAATATTGTAGCTAATCTGAAATTTTTTAATTTGGTCATGAATTGGCTGAACCTGTGCCATGACTAATTTAAATTTTTTACATGTACAAAATGAATATTTTTTTCATTGTGAAAAGACAAAAGATCAACCATTAAACCAATTGACTTATAATTAACACACATTTCAGTTACTTACTATATTTTAATAAGATCTTTAATATTGGACAATGTGTAAATTTTCTTTTATTTCCTAATTGTGATATGTGTTGTTTTATTCTGAGAAAATGTTGGATCATATAAATTTCTCTTTTAATTGAATAACCCAAACAACTCGTCGATATAACTTATAAAAGCCATTGAAGGGAATTTAAGGAAAACTTGTTTCAAGCTCTAAACTGAACAATAATTGCTGGATTCGTAAAGAAATGAAAAAACTATCAACATTCTCAGCCACTTCTGAACAGTGGACGTCAAACAAAAAGAAGTCAATTTACCCACTTCCAGAAACTCCCAAATTTATTAAACAAACACATTCCACAAATACAGGGAGACATTTTAATAACAAATCATAGTGGAAGGGGACTTTTTTTCAAAGGGGACTTGTTAGGATGGGTTCTTCAAAATGCAAACATGTAATCCGAGGTGGGGGCAGTGGACAACATGCAATTCAACAATGAAGATCAACTTGTCGGATCAGATAGGTTTGTAATTGTTTTCCTTCCAATAACGCAGGAAACATTTGGGGATCATATGACTATTAGATCAAGATCAACATATATAATAGAAGGTGGTGAAACAAAATCTCATTTTGAAAAATACAGGATCAAGATACAGTTCAAATTGAAGAATAAAAATGATTACATTTATTAATTTGGCAAGAGGAGATGATAATTGACGACCAAAGATTTATCCCTAATCATCTAGTTGGTCTTGACCTTGAAGAATTTTCTTGTATCTTTTAATCACACTTAACTTCTTGAGTGCAAGCTTGAAGCATCATTATGTGCATGCAGTTTGCACATTCTTACTCATCTTTTCGTCAAACATGAGAGAGAAAAATTGACTCTCCAGTTCTAAAAATAGTTTTGTCGGAGATTGGCAGTGGAAGATTCTTCATGGTCAAAATGGGCTTCAGTGCGTGTGAAATGACTTGATCAATTTACCTGCCCACAGCCAACGTAGCTTCAAGAGTTCCTACAAATTATCTCAAGAATTCACAGTAAATTCAACACACTCTATTTTCTTTTACCTCCTAACGTTCATGGCTTTGCGACTGGTTATCCACCCTTTCTCTTCTCTCAAATTTTTCTGTGTCACGCTTGAGATCGAATTGTTAAGCTGCACAACTGATGGAGAGTTTCAGACAATATGAGCCTCCCACCACCAAACTCACTTTTGATGTCAACAATGTATAGGATGTGTTTCTCATCTTTCACAGAGCAAACATGAGAAAAAGGTTTGTGGACCATCTGTACGAATCTCTCTCTGCAGCAGAGTGAGAAAAAGGTTTTTAGACCAGGGGAAAAACTTAACTTTTATACAGATTATATATCTGCGTGTGTAAAAATACATACAAAAATACACACGGATTTTTCTGGTCTATGTATCCCTTTTCCTTTTTTCTAATTTTTTTAGTTATATTTTAGAATTTTCAATAAAATAATTTAATTCAATTCTATATAGTTTAATATGATTTTATATACAACATTAACTTTTAAATTACTAAATACTATCCTGTGTACACATATACATATATAATTCTTTTGTAACTTATATACAATGTGTCTAAAAGGATATTAAAGTGTTGGAGATTGACATGCTATTTATAGACTTGGATAGTACGGGAAGAGTATCAATTACTATCTATGTTCCAATTACTATTCACTATTTTCTCACCCAACCCTCCAATTACCAACTTCAAAGAAACTGAATAAATGATAACTAGAAGCCCATTCATAATTGTCACATATACCAATACCCTCTCACTTGCATTCTAGTTTAAATAGTTATTGGATGAGTTATGTGATTTTATCGATACCCATAGACTACGACTACAAGGATATTTATGTAAAAGTATAATTGTCAATTTTTTAGGTTGGTGTAGTGCATTATTTTTTGGGCATTTTTAAGTAGGTATTGGAAATAATTGGAATGACCACTTTTTGACCCTTGTACACATAATAAATCCTACAATGTTAGTTGTTTTGACTAGGTTAATAAGGAGGGGCCCTGAACTTATACATCAAGCTAGAAGGTGAAAGAAAAGGAAGGAGCTCACAAGTAGTGAGACCACCAGAACCAATAAAGAGAATCCCTTTATTAAAACAATTCTTGTTAATAAAACAATAACAAGCAAGAATAGGGGTCTTGACCTTGACAAAATTTACATACTCAGAATGTATCCAAGTTTAGGAAAGAAGCTCAAACCATCTTCCAAATAAAAAATCTTGCACTAAAATTTACATAGCCAAGGAAATAGAAAACTAATAGTGGGTTTTGAAAGGCCTCCTATAACTTTTTATGGGGTAGGACCACCTTGAATAGATACAATCTCATAGAAGGGAAGAGGCCATAGAGATCTCAAAAATAACTTGTTTTGGAAACAACATATAAACCACTAATCACCAAAGCACAACAAGCTATAGAGAAAGTAAAACAAGGGTGCCCAAAGACTAAAAGAACCATTATATGTTTTGGAAGGAACCCCAAAACCTTTTACAAGAACCATTGAGTTCATAAGAATGGAGAGGGACAATAAATTGCTTAGAAAAATCTGGTAAAGATTACCATCAACCATTGCGAGAAGGACCACCTCAATAAGTGCATTTTTTGGAGACCCAAATATGGGATTTAACTATGCTCCAATCACCTTCTTATAGGAAATGACAAGCTTTTCACAATAGAAATACCAATCCTCACTAGCACTACACCTCTCCTATTCAATAGAGAAGGATCCTACCACAATAGGAATAGTTGTGGAAGAGAAAATAAAGTGGGAAATCCACCCAAAAGGAAGCCCCACTTTCAGGTATTCAAGAACTAGAGAAAATTATGTTGGAATCATTTTCCTATGCACTAAAAGATCAAACTATCAATGCTTGATTCAAATACTAGATTTAACTTGATCCACGAGAGGCAGTTAAGCCATGCCATGAATCTCCAAGGAGGTGATGACCACTAAGTCAACAATCTCTTCCTCAGCACTCACTGAGCCTTCAAAATCCACTGAAGGGAGACTCAAACTTGTGATCCAAGGCTCTGATACCAATTATTGGAATTATTTGTCGTTGCACTAAAAGATCAAACTATTAATTCCTGATTCAAATTCTAGTTTTAACCTGATCCATGGGAGGTCATTAATCCATGTCACAAATCTCCAAGAATGTGATGACCACCAAGTCAACAAATCACTCCATCCCAAAAGACATGAGATCCAACAAAATCTTAAGAAGAGGACAAGATACCCTCCTCACTTAAAACCTACACCACATTAAAGCCCGAGAAAAACAAAGACCTCCAATAAATAGCCCCAATCAACTAGAGGTCAACTCTTGAATCCTCATAAGTTCCAAAAAACTCCTACCAAAAGCAACTCTACAATAGAAGAACCAATAAAAGGAGTAGTCTAGGAAAGATAGATAAAGAAGGAAAAAAATTGCAATCAAGCACTAAAAGACCAAAGAACACCAAGTACACGTCCAACATTTTGAGTTGAAGAAATATCATGCACAAAGTCAGTGAGGATCACAACCAGTGCAAAAAAACCTTAAACTAATAGAGGAAGGGGAAGAGAAAAGGAAAAATAGAGCGCCTAATAAAACTTCATCCCACCATAATAGAAATTATGGCCAAATACAAATTGACCAAAGCCAAGTCCTCCATCTATCAAAGCTAAGGGGACCCAACCACTATAGGCTAGGAACCCAAAAGTATAAGGTCTATGATCAACAAGTTAGATAAAACTGAAGCCACATAATACTTGACTGAGATCCAAGAAAATCTGCAAAGAGTAGCCTACAATAGAACAAAAATCCCAAAATTAGGCCTCCAACCTTTTCCTCAACCCTGCCAATGTAGCATGAGGGAAATCACCGATTATCCCTTCAACCCATGGGAAGAAGAGACTTAGGAGAGTCACCATTCCACCAAGATAAAAAACAAAACCCAATAGACAAATAACCTAGGAAAACCTAGAGCCAATAGTAACACAAATAACAAAAATAGGCAAAGGAGTCACATCAAAATCACTTAAGCCAACATGATTTGTGCTACCAAACACAAAAAATCTAGTTTCCCATTAAGAGCCTTCTTCACTAAAGGAAAGAAGAAGACCAAACAGTTTCTTTGTAATAGAAGTAGGAAGAAAAAGGGAAGAACTAATGGCTATAGAAGAATCCCCCAACACAAGGCACTCAACAAATCCATGATGTTCTACAATAGAACTAAGATCGAAAAAGAAAATCGTATGAAGAACAACCTATAGCACACCTTTAACAACAAAATACCCACAATGCTCCCATTCTAACACAGGGTAGGACAATTTGATCACAAAGGGTGCAACAAAAGAAATAGTAACAACCCTCTAGGAAAACCAAGCTTCACATTCAAATCTCTCCTCTCTTGCAGTGCCAACAAAAATCCTACCACCACACTCCTTGCATTCCATTTATTTCAAAGTATTAAAAATGTTAGTTGTTTCTATCTAGAAGCCAAAACAACCTGTAATACCCCAAAAATGGGCTATAAGTTCATTAATATCCTGTATCTACATATCGAATGAAATTGACATCAAAGTCCTAATCTAAGGCCATCTGCACATCATCGAATCCTAATTGATTATCTTAAATTCTGCATCGGGGAATATTCCTAGTAATATTCCTAATCATCATAATTATCTTTAATTTTATAATTATTTGGCAATAAATCACATTTATCCTAAAGTTTGATTAATTCAATATTTTCATATTTAATTAATTAGATTGAATATCTTGCCAAATTAATTGTGTAATTAAATTTAATTCTATCTATTATTAATTGTATTATTTAATTTTGACAATAAATCTAATATCTTATGAATAATTGATTAAATTCTTATTTAATTAATTAAAGCATGTTGTCATTATTTAATAATATAATTTTTAATAAAAGTTTGATAAAATAGTTAATTAACCCATAAATTAATTATTTTATTTAAAAAAAATAGTTAAGTTGAGCATAAATCACTTTATTTATTAAATTAATTCATAAGTGAAACATGCACAATCATAAAAGTAGACAACTATCAATTATCAATTAAAGCTAAACTCTATTTTGAGTTAAAACTTAGCTTTTGCATGTTTTTGTGAGTTAATTATCCTTTTTTTAAAAATAACTCAAAAATAAACCTGAGTTATTGGAGTGATTTATGGCTTTTTCTCATGCGCCTCCAAAGCCTTGGATTTCTATAAAAACAAGGCTCATCTCTTCATAATTCATCTCTCAAATTTGCATCCAAGCATCTCATATTTTGCACAATCACGCTGGAGAATTGGAGGCTGAGGAATCAACTTGCGAATTCAAAGCTTTGTGAGATCAATTTCAATTGCATAGCTTTTATATCTTAGCATAGAATTTCATAGTTTTCATATCATTGTTAGATCATTTAGTATTCATAGCATATCAGTTTATCATTCTTATTGCATAGAAAATATCAAAAATATAGATTAATTGCATTCAATTTCATATCCATCTATTGCATTCAAATCCTTCATTTAGGTGTCGTCTAGGTCACTGATCTCGATTACAATCTGAGAACATCAATCTCGCACCTATTAGAAGGCAGTAAATCGCTTGGTTAGATTAGATTTCAATTTTGCATGATTTTGATTTTTGCTAACCTCTAATGTTTTACTGAGTGTTGTGTCTACAGATCAGGTACAATTTTCACACACACATTTTTGGCACCCACCGTGGGGCCCTGAACCGGGTTTCCAATTCAATTCAATTCTATCAATTTCTGTCTTTTTCTTCTCGGGATCTGTGCAAAACTGTGATTTTTATTTTTTGTCCGTACATCTGTCGTACAAGTTTCTAACAAATGTCGTATGGGAGCATACCGACTGTCGTATGATACTGGACCCACTGTCATACGACAGTCTATCAGATCGAGACTCATTTCATTGCATACCCATTATCATTTGAGAGCTCAACTGTCGTATGGTAGGATACCCAGTGTCGTACGAGTTTCTGGACTGTCATCTGGGAGCATACCCACTGTCGTACGAGTTTTCGTACCAATTTTTGACTGTCATTTCATTTTTCACAGCAGAGTATCAGATTTGATTTTTATATTTCGGCTAACTGCTAATTTTGACAATTGAAATTCTCTATTTTTGATTGCTCTCTGCTGGTTTTGATTGGAAAAAGCACAAGAATTGCTAAAAATCACATAAAATCTACTAAGCACGTTGTGAGGATCATGAGGTATTCTCCTTCTTCTGAAAACATTTTGATTTGGACTTAAAATAAATCTCTCATGTGTCAAGCTTGTGTGCATCTTTTCATGCTTTTGATATATTTCTACACACTTGCATAATTTGATACTAGGTTGTGACCCCTTAAGGATTCATTAAGTAGTCTTAGAATACTTGTGATTGATCTTGATTGCTATCTTGGGCTATTGGACTCGCTAATCCGTCGGCCCCTCATTTTCGCCCTGTGGTTGCAATCTCAGCACCATAAAGGGGAGGGGTCAACAGGACAGAAGCGTTAAGTGTTCCACTTGGCAACCCTTTTGTGCTTTTAGGAACTCACTTGTTTTCTAAGTTGTGGAATCATTTTCAACTTGTGTGAGGTGTTAAGTGTTCCACTTTGTGGACTCATCTCATATTTTCTTTAAGCGTTAAGTGCTCCTCTTTCTACTTTTTGGGCACTTTTGGTAGATTTGCTTTTGGGAATATATCTGTGCTCACATAGTAATTAGGCCCTATGAACACTATTCATGATTCTTGAGAGATTGGATTCCGAGTGAAATCCTTCTTGACGACAGAATCCTTGTAGGTAGGGAGTATACTTAGTGCGTTTCACATTCAACTTGGTTAGTGAGTCTTCTCTTATTGATCAACACATTCTCTCTCCGGAGAGGTTGATAGATCACGTGGGGTTGATATCACGAGCTTTGGTGAATCAAAATTGGTTAGTGCGTCTTCTCTTATTGATTGATACATTCTCTCCCCAGAGAGGTTGATAGATCACGTGGAGTTGATATCACAGACCTTGGTGGAACAAAACTTTGTCTTAGCGTGTCGAATTAATCTTCTTGCTTTGTTTGGGTTAAAAGTGAAGAGGTGTCAAAACCTTGAATCTGGAGCCAAGTCCTCTTGTGGTATAAATCTGTGAGTCACCTTTAGAGAGAGTTAACCATAGCGGACAATCCCTTCACAGGGCAAACTGCATTGACGGAACCTCAAGCGGTCATAGCCATTTTCGCCATGGTAGTGACAGTCGCTATATAAATGTCCTTATGGAAGAAATCTCCACGGGTATGGTTCATTGTTGGGTTGTCAGATCTCCCTAGCAGCTCTTGAAGATTAAGTTCTCAGACTGTGTCAAAACCCTGGTGCATCGGGATTGGAGTTCACCCCTTTGAATCATAAAAGTTGCAGAGTCAAACCATTACTAAAAACCCTAGAGAGGCCAATTTTTCATTCTCAGGTATATGTGTGTTATTGCAAAACTTTTTAGAACATACACAATTAGTACTCTTAGGGATTAGCACAATTTGGTCACTTGATTGTTCATGTGCAAGGTTGCTTTTGCCCTTGTTCATTGTTTTCAAACATGCTTGGAATCACTTGCTTGCTATTCTGCATGCTTGTTTATCTACTTGGCTATTAAAAATGATCAAATCTAGTATAACCTTCAAAATCTGGACAGTACAATTTGCAAACAATCCAAAACTGAAGACCTTAAATTTTGCAAAAATTGACGTAAAATTCTTTCTGGAGTCAAAAGTCATTTCAGGAAGTCAAAAGTCGTATGACTTTTTGTCAAATGTCATTTTAGTATTGCCCATCTGTCGTATGATTGAGAACCCAGTGTTGTACGAGTTTTCAAACCAGCAAATTCAAGAAAGTCAAAACCCTATTAGCAACTATCGTACAAGTTTTACAACTGTCATTTCATTGCTACCCAACTGTCGTACGAGTTTAGCAACTATCGTTTCATAGACTACCCTGTGTCGTATGAGTTTGCAGAGTGTCATTTGGAAAAATTTGAGAGAGTTTTCAAAAATTGTCAAATTGCAAGATATCCAATGTTTCCAGCCTAGTTCCAGAATCAGTCAAAAATATCATTGTGTCAGGAACAGAGCAGTAGCTATTGAGCATTCTACCATTTTCTGAGTTTGATCTTTTGAATCTAATCTAGTCTTCTATTTGATCAATTTGAGTCCTTTTTATCTCATGTCAAAACCTTGTCATAACTATCAATCTTTAATCAATCTTCAAAAAAAGACTAAGTGTTGAGAACTTGTGTCCGCTATCTTTTGGGCGATCTATCCCATACATCTAGGGCATAGTTTCCTTCACCCACATCTCATCAGATCTTCAAAACTATCATAATCTTGACAAGGTTGCATCATCCGATTTTCTCGAATCAAATTGTTCTTTAGTGGTCTTTGTCCTTTTCTTCTATTTCATTCAAAGTTAATGGTGGAGATCAGAGCTTCTTCACACAAGAAATCAGAAGAAATATCTCAGAACTTACTTTTGACCAATACCTCGGGTCCAACTCTTGAACAACTCATCAAGTCAGGTATCTACGAAGATGACGGTCTCGGTAACTTTCGATTGAAAACTGGTTACATACCTCCTTTATCAACTCACAGAGGTAGCCAGAAAACTCCTCCTCAATCTGTTCCAGGGAGCCCAAAAACTCCTACCATGTCTCAAGCAGGGACAAACCACGGTTCTCTATGAGGAGGATCCCAAGGACACCATTCTCAACATAATGCTGACCAAGAACCTACCCCCTCTGAAATCCATCGATGTCAGAATGACGATGAATTCAAGAAAATGATGAGGCATTTCTTGAAAGTGGATAGAGAGGCATACTTTTTACAATTAGCCCAGGAAGGGGCTAAGCTTCCTCCCAACTTTAACGTTGATGATATAATCACACATGAGGAAGAAACTCCACTCACAGCTATGAAAAAATAGATGCATGCTATACAAGTCAAATTTAACAATCTTAAAAAGGAGAAGGAGCCCAAGGAGTTCTCCATGGAGGCCCTATGTCCTTTCCCATTCAAAAAAAACTTGTATATGCCACCATTCCCAAAAAGAGTGGAGATACCAAAGTATGACAAATATGATGGACACTCTGATCCTCAAGATCATGTCAGAGAGTTCTGTATGCAATCCATGGAATTCATGCATGAACCGACTTATCTAATGCATCTTTTTCCTAGATCCTTGGGAGGAGCATCCATTCAGTGGTTTTCAAGATTACCTTCTACGATCAAAGCTTTTGAGGAATTGATTAAATTGTTTTATCAACAATATTCCTACAATATTCAACATCCAGTCACCATGATCGATATCTGTAACCTCAAGCAATATCTAGGGGAATCATTCCTAACTTTCCTCAAGAGGTGGAGAAAGAAGTTCTCTCTATATGCTAGACAAATTCCCGAAATGGAGAAACTTGAAATCTTTATCAATAACCTTGTTCCAGAGCTCAATTATCCATTACAAATGCAAGATCATGAATCTTTTGATAAAATGGTGGATAATGCAATCAAGATTGAGAAAGTACTTGTCAAGAAAGGAGAAATCACACTTCAAAAGGACAAGTCTGAATTTGGATCTAGCTCAAAAGATAAAAACAAGAGCTGGAATAGAAACAAAGGCATCATCTCTGATGGTGTTGTTGACACTATCCGCACCCCATCAAAGGCACCGGCCTACAATCTCACCCTTGCCACCAAAGCCATTGAAGCTTTAGAGCAAAAATCTGCTGAACCATCTCCACAGAAGCCATTCAAACGATGGGATAATAAATGAAAGTTTACTCCCCTGGGAGAATCTTTGAAATCTTCCCTAAGAACCCTGATAGCTGATAACATGATCTCTTTACCACCAATCCAAAACCCTGATCTGGATCCAAAACCATATTGGTGGAAAGATAATGAATTCTGTGGTTTCCATCAGACTAAAGGCCACAAGACTAATGGATGCTTCCACTTGAAGCATACCATTCAAGACTTGATAGATCAGGGGACATCACGATCGATAATCCTACCAGCAATAATGATCACACAGCATTTACAGAACCATTTCCACAACATGGCAAGGGAGTTTCCACTTCTCAGCCTAACATGGGGGCAAAATTCAACTATGCCTACCCTGGAAACAATGTTGTCATCAATATGGTTGAACCATGTCTCTCTGAGAGCTGCAATGTCATCATGATTGTACGTAGAGACATAAATCATTCCTCAGCTAATGCGGTTACCAGGTCACAAGCTCAGGCTCATCTAAAAGGACAAACACCAAGTTCATCTAATGTCCCTAAGATACCTTTCAATCTCACATCTACTTCTAAATAGAAGGTTGCCTCAAAATCTTCCAATCCAAAGGATACAAGACCTACATCTTACAGCATCATCCAACAACTCCAGCATACCAATGCCAAAATCTCTATGTTTGAGTTACTCCGAATATCTCTAGCTCACAGAGATATCCTAGACAAAGCTTTTCTCGGCTCTAATGTTCCTGATGATCTAGATCTAGACAGGTTCCAAACTATGGTTGGTCATCTAACATCTCTGCAATATATATCCTTTTCAGAGGAAGATGACAACTCCCTAAGTCACCCACATAATCAGCCCTTGCACATAGAAGTCTTGATTCAGAACCGTCGAGTCAAATGTGTTTGATAGATGGGGGCGTAGGCCTCAAAATTTGTTCTTACAACTTAATCACACAGTTGGGATTCTCAGAGATGGCTATTGATCCTCGAAAGAAGATCACCATAAAGGCCTATGATGAACATGAAAGATCTTCTAAAGGCACCATTGTCTTACCCATCCTAGTGGGTCCGGTCATCAAAGATACCACATGTCAAGTGCTTGATCTACCATTGGCTTACAATATCCTTCTAGGGAGACCCTGGATCCATGAAATGCAAGCCATTCCTTCTACGTACCATCAATACTTGAAATTTCCCTATGACGGAGTGGAGGTTACTATCCCAGCAGATCTGAGTACAACTTGCAATACATTGAAGGAAAGTGTCGATAAGCTTGTTCCCAATAATAGAGAATCTTCCATCAAGCAACAAAATGTGGCTTCCACATCCAAGATGGAAGACATTGCTAAAGAGATCAATATCAAAGAAAATGGGATGGGAGAATACACTATAGAGCCAGTCTTATCTCTGACATGTCTCCCTATCTCACCCAAGTCATATGGACAATCTTTGAAGCAATCTAAATCAGAACCTAAGGAACCTATGGAAGCATACAAAAGAAATTTTGTGGCGGAGCAAGTATCCAAACAAGAATTTGAAGAGGATGAAGCTGTGCTTGCATGGCTATACCAAGATGATTCTGAATCCAAAATTGTTCAAACTAGTGAATCTGTAGCACCTAAAATCCCTTCTACTTCATACGGTCCAGGAAACAAATTGATAGCCAAGATGGGATATTCCGGTCAAGGACCTCTAGGAATCAGCGGAAAGGGTCTTGTGACACCCATTTCACATATTGGTAGAGCCAACAAAGATACTGGTGGCTTAGGGTTTAAGGAAAAACCCTATCATCTCAAAGGTGGTTGTTCTCATGTCATAGAACAAATTGCACCAGGAGAACCCCTTCTTAAGAAAGAAGAAACTGAACCCTTTGATGATGATTCAGATAGCTCTGAGCTTATCCCCTATGAAAAATTGCCTAAAGAGATCAAAGATCTTCTTGATGATACAGATGATCCTATCAAAAGAATTAATGTAGTATAAACACAAGAACCTACTGTAGCACAAGAGATGGTTGCACCACAAGAACCAGCTAATCTCAAAGGTGATCAAACTGATCTAGAAGCAGAGAGTAGTTATTCTGACACTGATTCCCATGAATATGAATTCAAGTCAGAGACTGAGGGTAATCCTTCTTGGGGTTTTCATCCTGATTTCACACATTTTCTAAGATTTCCTAGAGATCCTGAATCAGAAGCTGAGTCAAATGACTATGAATGGGGTGCCATTCCAGAAGAAGATGAGCTTATAACAGAGAAATATATTGATGTTATTCACCAATATGTATCTCAACCCAACGTAGGTCTAGAGCGAAACAATGAACTTAACGTGTCTGATCCACCTATGGCTGAAGAGGACTCCCATGATGATGTTGAGCCTATTCATGAATTGAACATTTTGAGCTGTAATATCACCTTTGAACTTGAGCATCGGGTTAGGACCAATGATGACATATCCAAATCTGTGAACACCATATCCCAAGCCTTTCCCACATTGACTATCCAACGCCCTGATCTTATCGACCAAACTTCCACAAACCCAAACCATGGTATGTATACCTTCCCGAATGACTATGCCCTTGCCTGCTACCTCAATGTAGTTGAGCCTATGAGTACTTCCATCAGTGAACCGAGCGTCAGCATGACCAAGTCGGACATCAAATATCTTAGTCAGAAAAACAAGAGTAAAAAGAAAAAGAAAAAGAGTTCTAAGGGTGAAAACCACTTTGTGGTAGTCTCAGAACTGACAAAAGTAAAAAGAAAAGATGTATCTGAAGGTGAAAACCTCTCTGAGGTGCCTAAGGATTAGATATTTGATGTCCTTCTGAGTCATTTACAGGATAGATCTCCAGTTCTAATTGAGCCAACTCAATCCATCAATTTGGGTACAACAGAGGAACCACAATTGGTACATGTAGCACAATCTCTATCAGAAAAAGAGAAATAGAAATTCACTACATTCTTATCAGAAAAAAAGATCAATTTTGCATGGAAATATTCAGATATGCCAGGATTGGATCCCAATCTCATTATGCACCATCTATCCATTGCTCCTGGAGTAAAACCAATCAAACAAAGATTGAGAAAGATGAATCCTCATGTTGCACTCTTAGTCAAAGCAGAACTAGAAAAACTCCTAAAAGATGGATTCATCCATGTCATAGACTATGCTGAGTGGATCTCTAACATTGTACCTATTTCAAAACTAGATGGTTCAATCAAAGTGTGCACGGACTTTAGAGATGTGAACAGAGCATGCCCTAAGGATGATTTTCCACTGCCTAACATTGATATGATAGTGGACATGACTGCGGGCTATGAAATGTATTCCTTAATGGATGGCTTTTCCGGGTACAACCAAATCAAAATTGCTCCAGAAGATCAAGAGAAAATATCTTTCACATGTGCGTGGGGAACCTTCTGTTGGAATGTTATGCCATTCGGACTCAAAAATGCTGGAGCTACATATCAAAGAGCAATGACATCTATTTTTCATGATATGATGCATAGAACAATGGAAGATTATGTGGATGATACCTTGGAAAAATCCATGATTAGAACTGAACATCTAACAGACCTGAGCATGATCCTCGACAGAATGGAAAAATTTAGTCTTCGACTAAATCCTAAAAAGTGTGCTTTTGGAGTCACTTCTAGCAAGCTCCTAGGATACATCGTCTCCAAGAAAGGTATTGAGGTCGATCCAGCTAAGGTGAAAGCTATAATAGAGATGCAACCTCCCACAAATATCAGTTAGATGAGGATGTTGCAAGGCAGAGTTCAATCTATTAGAAGATTCATATCACAGCTAGCAGACATATCACAGCCTTTTACAAAAACATTACATAAAGGTGTGACCTTTGCATGGAATGAAGAATGCGAGAACAACTTCAAACATATCAAGAAGTATCTATCAAATCCACCTATATTGATGCCTCCTATTCATGGGAAGCCATTAATATTATATGTCTCCGCAACAGATACATCACTGGGGGCATTACTAGCACAACATGATGAAGACAAGAAAGAAAGAGCCATCTATTATATAAGCAGAACATTGGTGGCGTATGAAAAGAACTACTCAATGATAGAGAAGGCATGTCTAGCTGTGATCTTTGCATCGCAGAAATTGAGACATTACATGTTAGCTCATACAACTCATTTGGTAGCTAAGATTGATCCACTGAAATACCTACTAAGCAAGGCTGCCCTCACTGGTAGACTAGCTAAATGGGTCATGCTTCTAAGCGAATTTGACATTGAATATGTTGAAAGAAAAGCTATAAAAGGTCAAGTTATTGCTGATCAACTAGCAGATGCACCCATGTTTGATGATACACCCATGCAAATGGAATTTCCTGATTCCTCTATCATGCACCTCTCTTCTAGAGCATGGCGGTTATTCTTTGATGGCTCCTACACCCAGAATGGATCTGGAGCAGGCATATTGTTCATCACTCCTCAAGGATACTCGATACCAAAAGCATTTAGATTAAAGTTTCCTTGCACAAATAATATTGCTGAATATGAGGCACTTCTCAATGGTATGAAAATGGCAATACAGTGGAGAGTTACAGAGATGCACATCCATGGAGACTCACAACTGGTTATCCACCAAGTCAATGATATGTACCAAACCAAAGATGAAAAGCTCATTCCTTACAAGAGAATGGTAGATGATTTAAAGAAATATTTCATCTCTATCACATTTGAGCAAATACCCAGAATGGAGAATAAGGCTGCCGATGCAATGGTGACATTATCTACTCTCTTACAGTAGCCCGAACATGAACTACGCTATGAGTTCCTGGTGGAAGCCCTATCGTATCCTGCATATGACTCCCCTGAAACCTGCATGATCTGCACTATTGTAGGTTATGACTCATCTTGCTACAAAAATTTGTTCTCCTATCTCCATGACCAAATCATCCCTGAGTCCTTTAACCATTTTGAGAAACGAAACCTTATCCGATCCGCATCCTGATATGTCATCATTGGTAATGATCTATACAAATGAGGTCTAAATGGTACACTGCTTAGATGTTTAGAACGGGAAGAGTCTCAACATGCATTAGAGGAAGTCCATGAGGGTATCTGTGGGTCACACTTGAATGGTTTAACGTTAGCTTGAAAACTTATTAGGGCTGGGTACTATTGGCCTAAAATGGAGAAAGAGGCTATTAAATTTGCTAAAAACTGTCAATAGTGTCAAATACATGGCAACTTGATTCATGCCCCAGGGAGAGATCTGATTCCCTTTACTACATAATGGCCTTTTCAACAATGGGCATTTGATCTCATAGGTGCTATCCATCCACACTCTTCTAATGGACATACCCATATAATCACAGCTACAGATTATTTTACAAAATGGGTAGAAGCAGTTCCTCTAACACAAGCAATGGGGAAACAGATCTCTATGTTCATCCTGAACTACATCATTTGCAGATATGGGATCCCTCACTCTATAATCACAGACAATGGGGGACAATTCAAAGACAAGGACCTAGATGACTTATGTGCCAAATTCAAGATTACTCAACATTGGTCATCTATCTACTATCCTCAAGGGAATGGACAAGCTGAAGCTTCAAACAAAAATCTCTTGAAAATCTTACATAGAACAGTGAATAGAACAGGAAGAGACTGGCATCTCATGATCAATCCAACTCTCTGGGCCTATAGAACTAGTATCAGAACGCCTACTGGGGCTACACCATTCACTTTAGTTTATGGGTCTGAAGCAGTACTACCTATTGAGGTTGAAATCCCATCACTCAGAATCATAATGCATGGACTTGTCACCAACGATGACTACAGAGTGTCTAGGTTACAAGAACTGGAACTACTAGATGAGCGTAGATGAGCAGCGTATGATCATCTCAGAGTATATCAGAAGAGAATGTCTAGAGGCTACAACAAAAAAGTTAGACACAGAGAATTCCAGGTTGGTGATCTAGTGTTGAGAGAAAATCCTAAAAATCAATCCCATCGAGAACGCAAGGGGAAGTTTGAACCCAACTGGCTGGGTCCCTTTGTTATCACTACTACTTTTGGCTCTGGTGCCTATCAACTCTCAACGACTGAAGGAGAATAGCTCTGAGAACTAATCAACGTTCTCCATCTGAAGAAATTCTATGCCTAAGGCATTCAGTGCTTGGTAAATGTCCTGAAAAAGTTTTAAAAATCAGAAAAAGTCCTAAAAAAAATGAACATCTTGGTGAAAACCTAGCAATAGGCACCTTGACGATTCACAAAAAAATAAAAAAATATCAAAAATTAAAAAAAATTAAAAAAATGAAAAAATACAAAAAAAAAAATGAGAAAAAGAAAAAGTGCCTTGGTGAAAACTTGGAAACAGGTGCCTTGGTAGCAAAAATAGAATCTCTGCCATGATGGTGAAAACCCAAAAAATGGGTGCCACTTGTTCAAAATGCTCCATCTATCAGCACAATCTTGGTCTTTCCCAGCTTTCGGTCTTGCTTTAGTTTGTACATATCTCCCAGTTTGTTTCTGCATTTCCAGTTTTCAATAAGTCAGTTTGTACACCAATCAGCTCAAGCGTCTGTATCCTATCAATGTTTAACACTTGGGGGCAATCAATGTCATATCCTATGGTCTCCCATGTATCTTAGATGGATCATATCTAGTCAGAGTCCTTTGAAGCTTCATGTGAGTCAGTCAGTCAGTCTTGTCTCCAGAAAGGATTTTGCATCTACAACAACGCAATCAAACATCAAAACAAACTGAAAACAATCTGTGCTTCATGCTTTTATCTCCTTGTATGCTTACTGATTCGCATTGAGATTTTTGCATATTGTGTCCCTTCGAGCTCTTCGATGATGTCCTTTATAGGATTTAGAGAGTGATGACTAGGGGCATAATCTTTTCTTTGTTTTCTGCTTGTATGTGAAAATCTAACATCTTTGGAAATTCTGGATTGAAATGGTGTCCGACTATAAGAGCCTCTATCTCGAATTGGATGGCCATGCGTACGTCAACCATTGATACCTGACAAATTCAAGGAAGTTTGATCTAACTATTGTCTTTTTGAAGTAAATTCTTTCTCCTACTGTGAAACGCGATCTTGCCTAAGGAGGTGAATGATAAAGGGTCACTACGGGTAATTCACACTGGATTTAGAATGATCTTTTGATTGTTTGATGTGTATGTTAAATGCAAGGTGTACTCAGGTCATCATGACGTTTATGTTTTGATGCTTGTACAAATTGCTATATCAAAATGGACATGATATTCAGGTCATCCTGGCATTTATGCCTTGGTACTTATATCTAATCCGACATTCCAAAAATAAAATCAATATTCATATGTCCATGGTTGTTTGACCAGTGGGTGTTGTATTGATTCTTGCGCATACAGATTGATATTCATATGTCTATGGTTTCATGGCTAGTGGGCATTGTATTGATTTATCCGGTTACCTAAAAGTTCAATGATGATAACAAATCAACACATGATCAATGACTAGGTCCTAGGTCTTAGGTTGCATTTTATTTTGCATGTATCTTTGCGTTTTGCATGTTGCATGATCTCACAATGGCTAAACGAACTTTAATGCTTAAATGATTCTTCAAATCGCATCTTTGAGTCTAACAAAAGTTGAATCTCACACGAAGGTTCCTCCAACGAAACAACAAGTAGAATCTTTTTTCGGGATCAAAATTCAAATCTGAGATCATTCATATTATTAACTACTTGCATATTCGACCTTCAATCTTCACAGAAATCCAGAATTCAACTTAACTGATTAGCTTTCATCAAACTATCAAAATTTCAACTTGGTCAGCCATGGTCAACTCATGGTCAAACCTAGTCAAATTCGGTCTCCAAGACCTCCAAATGATGCAGAATGCGTTCTCGGACATGTTTAACCACTTCTCAAATCAATTAACATGCTTCTAAACTATCAACACTAACTTTTCTTGTCAGATTTCAATTTTAATCCCAAAGGGGGCATGGTATTGCACATCATTCAAAGTCTGTAAATCAAATTCTATCGATCAAATCTATCAATATCTTTCATCAGTGATCAAGACAACAATCACGTCTAGTCGCTGATTCATCAAAAGTCCTCATCGCTCAGGGCAAATCTATCATCACTTGGGGCATATCAGATTCATCAAGATCCATATCAATCTGGTATTCTCCTAATGTTGTAAACTATATCAGTTTTTGCAACCATCAGATCATAGTGTTCTTTCCTTGGTTCTTCGACAACTGAAGGGTTTGGATGTGATACCTGCTAGTTCTGCTAAGACAATCGAGTCTAGAACCGGTCACTCACTTCTTTGCAATCCTAAGGTTTGGAATCGGGCATTTTGACACTCTTTCACAATCCTCAGTTCATTTGCTGTTATAGTAAACATTATCTTTGGTCATTCAAGACCTATTATCTCTATATCAATTCAATATCAATCAACTCCTATCTCAATATCTTTCAATCGGTTTCTATCTTGAGATCGGTTTATCTTTTGAATCAGTTTCATATCTTTATCAAACACAGACTATCTTTGAACCACTGTGCTTCGCATAGTAATTCAAAGAGGGGCAAAATGTAATACCCCAAAAATGGGCTATAAGTTCATTAATATCCTGTATCTACATATCGAATGAAATCGACATCAAAGTCGTAATCTAAGGTCATCTGCACATCATCGAATCCTAATTGATTATCTTAAATTCTGCATCGGGGAATATTCCTAGTAATATTCCTAATCATCATAATTATCTTTAATTTTATAATTATTTGGCAATAAATCACATTTATCCTAAAGTTTGATTAATTCAATATTTTCATATTTAATTAATTAGATTTAATATCTTGCCAAATTAATTGTGTAATTAAATTTAATTCTATCTATTATTAATTGTATTATTTAATTTTGACAATAAATCTAATATCTTATGAATAATTGATTAAATTCTTATTTAATTAATTAAAGCATGTTGTCATTATTTAATAATATAATTTTTAATAAAAGTTTGATAAAATAGTTAATTAACCCATAAATTAATTATTTTATTTAAAAAAAATAGTTAAGTTGAGCATAAATCACTTTATTTATTAAATTAATTCATAAATAAAACATGCACAATCATAAAAGTAGACAACTATCAATTATCAGTTAAAGCTAAACTCTATTTTGAGTTAAAACTTAGCTTTTGCATATTTTTGTGAGTTAATTATCTTTTATTTAAAAATAACTCAAAAATCAACCTGAGTTATTGGAGTGATTTATGGCTTTTTCTCATGCGCCTCCAAAGCCTTGGATTTCTATAAAAACAAGGCTCATCTCTTCATAATTCATCTCTCAAATTTGCATCCAAGCATCTCATATTTTTCACAATCACGCTGGACAATTGGAGGCTGAGGAATCAACTTGCGAATTCAAAGCTTTGTGAGATCAATTTTAATTGCATAGCTTTTATATCTTAGCATAGAATTTCATAGTTTTCATATCATTGTTAGAATCTTCATTGTTAGATCATTTAGTATTCATAGCATATCAGTTTATCATTCTTATTGCATAGAAAATATCAAAAATATAGATTAATTGCATTCAATTTCATATCCATCTATTGCATTCAAATCCTTCATTTAGGTGTCGTCTAGGTCACTGATCTCGATTACAATCTGAGAACATCAATCTCGCACCTATTAGAAGGCAGTAAATCGCTTGGTTAGATTAGATTTTAATTTTGCATGATTTTGATTTTTGCTAACCTCTAATGTTTTACTGAGTGTTGTGTCTACAAATCAGGTACAATTTTCACACACACACAACCACTTTAAGAAATTAGGTTGCATACAAAGACGACAAAAAAATAAACATTGAAATTAGATGTATCAATTAACATTTATAAGTGCATGAAATTAGCTATAATGAGTATTGATATGCTTCTCCTAAAGATGTATAATTTATATATTTGATTTAGTTTGTTAGCTTGGCATGTCTTGCTTCAATTATCAATTAGAAGATGAATTCCTCCTTTGTAGGTTTTATGATCAGTTCAAAGCTATACCAAAAATAGTATTCAGTAAGAGTCTTTAGTTACAAAACACAAATATGTAATCTGAGGTGGGGGTAGTACACAACATGCAATTCAATAATGAAGACCAACTTATCGAATATGACAGGCTTATAATTGTTTCCCTTCCAATAATGCATGCGACATTTGGGGATCATATATGACTATTAGATCAGGACCAACATATATAATAGAAGTTGGTGCAACAAAATTGCATTTTGAAAAATACAGGATCAAGATACAGTTAAAATTGAAGAATAAAAATGATTACAATTATTAATTTCGTAAGAGGAGATGATAATTCACGACCAAATGTTTATCCCTAATCATCTAGTTGGTCCTATGACCTTGAAGAATTTTCTCGTATCTTTCAATCACACTTAACTTCTTGAGTGCAAGCTTGAAGCACCATGCTAAGAACAAATTATGTGCACTAGATTTGCACATTCTTACTTGTCTTTCTGTCAAACATGAGAGAGAAAAATTGACTCTCTAGTTTTAAAACTAGTTTTGTCAGAAATTGAGAGTGGAATATTCTTCATCGTCAAAATGGACATTAGTGCATGTGAAATGACTTGAACAATTTACCTACCCACAGACAATGTAGCTTCAACAGTTTGTACAAGTTCTCTCAAGAATTCACAGTAAATTCAACACATTCTCTTTGCTTTCATCTCCTAACGTTGGCTTTGCGACTGCTTATCCACCCTTTCTCTTCTCTCATTTTTTTTCTATGTCTCGCTTGAGATCGTATTGTTAAGCTGCACAAGTGATGGAGAGTTTGAGACAGTATGAGCCTCCCACCACCAAACTCTCTTTTGATGTGGACGACATCTATCATGTGTTTCTCAGCTTTCACGGAGTAGACGTGAGAAAAAGTTTTGTGGACCATCTGTACGAATCTCTCTCTGTAGCGGGGCTTCAGGTTTTCTTGGATAGTGAAGAACTGAAGAAGGGGGAAGGCATCGATGGCAGCTTGAAAGAGGCCATTGAAAAAAGTGATATTCTGATATCCATATTTTCTCAAAGGTACGCAAAATCAACATGGTGTCTGGAAGAGGCGGCTCAGATGTGTGGATCGAAAGGCCTCATTATTCCTCTGTTTTATGAAGTTGAGCCCTCTGATGTTGGCAGCGGCTATGTAGCCACGAAAATTGTTAACCATACGAAGGAGAAACACTTAGTTTTTTTTCCAAAAGTTTGCAAAAAATTATATAAAAAAAATGGTTTTCGTGGTTGGATAGCCACTACCTCTGATGTTCGCTACCCTCGAAGAATGGGAAGTAAATTTGAAAAGGCGTTCCCAAAATACCGCAGCCATTTGGATCGCCAGAATGAAAGTACCATTCAGAACTGGGAGAGTTCTCTTTGTGACATCTCTAGTCTTTTGGATTGGTTAGCGGAAGCAGAATCTGGGTAATTGACTTTTATGTTCTCTAAAGTAGACCAAGGGCAAAACTTAACTTTTGTAGAGTTTATACGTATATGTCTATATATGTGTGTATATATATATATATATATATATATATATATATATATATATATATATATATATATATATATATATATATATATATATATATATATATATATATATATATATATATATATATATATATATATATATATATATATATATATATATATATATATATATATATATATATATATATATATATATATATATGTCCATATATATAGGCATGGTCTCTGCGTCCTTTTTCATTTTTTTCAAAACTTTTAGTTATATTTTAGAATTTTCAACAAAACAATTTAATTCAATTTTACATATTTTTATATAATTTTCTATACAACATTAACTTTTGAATTGCCAAATACTATTTAGAATACATATATACACATATAATTCTTTTATAACTTGTATCCTACGTTTCTTAATGGATATTAAAGTGTTCGAGGTTGACACAATATTTGTAGATTTGGATAGTATAGAAAGAGCTCCAATTACTAGCCATGTTGCAATTACCGTGCACTCTTTGCTCACCCAGCCCCCTAAATACTAACTTTAAAGAAATTGAAAAAATGGTAACTAGAAGCCCATCAATAATTTTCATGTATACCAGTAGCCTCTCACTTGTATTCCAGTTTTAACGGTTATTGGACAAGTTGTGCAACTTTATTGGTACCCATAGCCCATGACTACTAGGACATTTGTGTAGAAGTATTCACAATTTTTTAGATGGGTGTAGTGCATAGTTATTGGGGCATTTTTAAGTAGGTACTGACAATAGTTTCAATGACCACTTTTTTACCCTTGCAAACATTACAAATCCTACAATGTTAGTTTTTTTGACTAAGTCAATCGAGAGGGGGCTTTAACCTATACATCAAGCTAGAAGGTGAAAGAAAAGGAAGGAGCTCACAAGAAATGAGACCACCAAAACCAATAAAGAGAAATCCCTAAATACTAAAAATAATTCTTTGGACCAAAGCAATAACAAGTGAGAATAGGGGTCCTGACCCCCACAAAATTTACATACTCATAACAAAGGGGTTTAGGATATAACCCCAAACCATCTTCAAAATATAAACCCTTGCAATAAAATTTGAATAGCCAAGTAAACAAAAAATTAATAGTAGGTTTTGAAAGGCCCCCCTATAACGTTTTATGGGATAGGACCACCTTGAATAGAAATAATATCATACAAGGAAAGAGGTCACATAGATCTAAAAAATAACTAGTTTTGGAAGGCATGCAAAAACTCACTAATCACCAGAGCATGAATAGCTACAAAGAAAGTAGAAGAAGGGTGCCCCAAGACTAAAAGAACCCTTTAGGTTTTGGAAAGCATCCTAAAAACCTTTTACAAGAACCACTATGAACAATGAAGTTCATAGGAATGGAGAAGGGTGACAAAGTGGTTAGAAAGCTCTAGTAAATATTACCATCAACCATTGTGACAAGGACCACCTGAATAAGTGCATGGTCTAAAGACCAAAACATGGGATTTAACAATGCTTCTATCACCTTTTTTATAGAAACTTGCAAGATCTTCCCAATAGAGAGGCCCATCCGCACCAACATTACTCCTCTCCACCTCAAAAAGAATAGTTGTGGAAGAGAAAATAAAGTTAGAAAACAACCACAAAACAACTCCACTTTCAAGAAGGCAAGAACTAGAGTAGATCACTCCATCCCAAAAGATAGGGGATCCAACAAAATATTATGAAGAGAACACGATACTCTCCTCACTGAAAACTTGCACCACATTAAAGCCCAAAAACAAAAAAGAAATCCAATAAAAAGCCCCAACCAACCAAAAGACAACAAGTTAAACCCGAGAAGTTATAAAAAATACTCCTACCAAAAGCAACTTTGTAGTAGAAGAACTAGAAAAAGGAGTAGTCTAGGAAAGATAGATAAAGTGGGAAATGAAACTCCATATGAGCATCGAAGGACCAAAGAGCACTAAGTACATGTCTGATGATTTAAGTTGAGGAAAAATTATGCATAAAATTAGTAAGGATCATAACCACTAAAAAAAATAACCTGCACTAAGAGAGAAAGGGGAATAGAAAAGGGGAGATAGAGCACCTAAAAACACTCCATCCCACCACAATAGAAACTATGGCCAAATACAATTGGTCAAAGCCAAAGCTTCCAACTATCGAAACCAAAGGGACCTGACCACTATATGTGGTGCAAGAGCACCTAATGCTTGGTGCCTCACTAGTTAGAAGTTTTTGTTGTGTTTTCTCTTGAGAGAGTCATGTATATTTAATAAAGGCCAAAAAGAGCCTAGTGTGTGTGTGTAGAGCCAGGTTAGGGTTGATATAAGGATTAGAGTCAAAAGGAGTTGTTAAATAGACCAAAGCTACGTAAGTTGTTGATGACATCATCGTGACTCATTCTATTAAGAGATGATGCATAGTTGTCCTTGTAGTGAGTGAGTTTAAATCACCCTCAAGGCACAATTAGATTCATAGATTTAGTGGATTTGGAAAGAAATTCCAATATGTTGTACTTCGCAAGAAAATGTTGCAAAAGTTGCTAAATGCAACTTTGCAACTTTTAAAAGTTTCTCATGACAACTTTGGGTCCTAAGAGGTAAATGAAAACACACAAGCTCGAAGCCCTATGTTGTGACTCCACCTTGAAGTGAGGGACTATATAGGACCTCCTAACCCTAATTTTGTCAGACGTATAGATACCTGTATGAATTTTTGGCTCTGAGAAAACAATCAAAGAAATGAGTTGGTGTGCACAGTTGAAGAAAATGGATTTATTAGTATGGGAGATGGATTGAATAGATACATGTGAGATTTGGAGTAGTTCTAGTTTTAGTTCTTTTCTTTCATTCCTTGCTCGTAGTTGAATAGTAGACAAGTTTTAGTGTAGTTTTCTTTAAATTGTTTTTATATAGTATGTTTTCTATTTCAGTGGGATAGTCAGTCCTAAACATGGAATAACTTGCTATCCCACCATGGAAAATGTACAACCTTTTAGGGATAGAAAGTATATCCACTATAAATACCTTGTATAGAAGCATGGGCGCTCAAATGAAGGCATGCAAAAATATGACCTTACCCTAGGAAAGACCAAGTTTGTTTTGGCTAGAGAAGGTTTTCAATAGTGAGTTGTAATGGTAGGGGAACATTTTTCATGAACCCTAATGGCCATGATAGCTTTGCATGTGCATTTTAATAGTGTTTGATAGGTTTCTAGGGTCCAAGGATAAACTTGTGAAGTAGAAACACTTGATAAGTCTCTAAACAAACATAAGGAGACCATATTGGAATTAGGGATGTATGGACAAGGACAAGGTCTGACACTGAGAAAATCCTCAAGCCCTAGATGGCCTTAACAAATGAATAGAGGTAAAATGGATGTAAATAGTAGATGGGATTCAATTATGGAGATTGAGTATGGATGAAAAATGTCATGGACATAAAACAAAAATACTTATCTTGAAAGAAAGGCCGATGAAGAAATCACTATTTTCTAATGTCTATGCATAGTTTCAAGAAATTTTGCAACCTGCTCTAGATTGAAAATGTCAAGATAGAGAAAACCCATAAAACTTTTTTCTTTTTGGAAGCAGGTCATCCTTGACCCAAATAGTGGGGCAAGATCTTACCCCGGGGTAGGATCCTATCCCTCACAGCTCTAAAAAAAATTCTGTTCATGGATCTTGGAAGTTCACCGAAAAGGTTATCCAGATCTGCACTTCAATTCACAATCATGTACCTGTACCTGCAAGAAAAATAGTTTGGTTGTTTGGATGAGGGGTTTGCCTTGGTCAAACCTCCGGTTTGGAATCAACCTTAATAATATAATTGAAATAGAGAATGCTAGCAAGTAGTAGAAGTAGATCTAACAACGAAGCTATGAAATTCAATAGATATGAAATTGTAATTCAAATGTAAACAAGTATATTGATGTGAAAGCTTGAGCATAACATTAACAAATGTAAATCAAAACCTCCACAATTGTATGCTTGGAATCCACCTTGAGGGAAGAATGAATAGATCTTGAAGATGAACAAAGGATCTTAAAGGAAGATCACACCACCATGATGGCTAGATCTAGGGTTTGAATGATGAATCTTGAATGCTTGAACCAAATCCCTTCAAAGGCTTGAATGCTTGAATCCTTGATCTTTAATGGAGAACTTGAATGGAGAAGAAGACTTGAATGGATGATTACTTGATGGCTTGTGAATATCTCCTTGAGAACTCTTGATCATGAAATTGCTTGGTTGTGGATGATCATGAAAAGTGGATGTACTTGATTGAGAGATATGAGATGATGAAAATGAGAGAGGAAGGCTTCCTTTTATAGTGATCTAGGGCACAAACTTCTAGAGGAGGCCGACAGTAGAGAATTAAATACCAATTAACCTTAACCCCTAGAAATGGACCTAGATTAAATGCAATTTAATAGTTTACCATTTTGAAACCCGAAACAACCGACTTGGAAGTGGGAAAATAAAACTTTCCGAAGTCTGACATCTTGAAAGTTCCAAAAATTGAGATTTGGACCTGGGGTCAGGGATGAGGTAGTCTATTCCCTAGGTCAGGGATGAGGTCATCCTTGACCTAGGTTAGGGACTAAGTCATCCTTGACTCTTCAGGTCATCCTTGACATAGAAAGTCAAGATCTTCAGATCCTCAGAGAAAGTTGCTAGAAATGAGGTTGGAAATAGGGAGAGAGAAGCAGAACAGGGGAGAAATAGCCAAATCCTTGCAAAAACCCAATCAAGGCTCTTTACATGACCCCAGACCACTTACTCAGAGGGCTAAATACCCTTAACATGGAAGTGCTTCCATTTTAAGATGATACATTAAGCCCCCACTTTAGCAAGAGTATGGACTCGATGCAAACTCTTGGTAAAGGAGAAGAAAGAAAAGATCCAAGTGGATTCACAATGAGATAAAATAACACTTAGATAAGGACACAAGCCCCCAGGCTAAGGATTATAACTCAACATACACACATGAGGGTGCTAAAAGAAAACCAAAAACAAAACAAAAGAGGGGTTAGTACAAACAAACCCACATCCATTAGCATAAGAAACCTTGCAAAGAAATATTTATCATACTAATATCATATTTGGAAAGCTATCTTAAAAGCATAAATGATTACATAAGAAAGAAGAGAGCTACACTATAAATAACATAGCTTCATGATCTAGTCCTACTAGCATGAAAGAAAAAAGGGAGAAAAGAGAAAGTGATTACCTCACCTAGTAAGATGTCCACCTTACCATGAATCACCAAGGCAGGGAGAGCCAAACAGGTGGCCAAACCTGATAGTGCACCCATAAACTGTGCTTGCAATTGTAATGCATCTTCTGACAGCTTCTGGAATAACCATAGATTCACCTTCTTGTATCACTATGAATATGAAATGCATGTCTCCTCAAGGTTGAGCAACTTATGTGCGTTACCTTCGAAAGATTTATCATATTGGAAATGCATGTCTCTTTAGGATTTAGAAACTTATGTGCATTACCTTCCAAGATTTACCATATTGAAAATTGAAAAATGCATGTCTCTTCAGGATTTAGCAACTTATGTGTGTTACCTTCCAAGATTTAGCATATAAGATAAAAAAAACTATAGTGCAAGGGAGACCCTATATATGCCCCCCTCCTTATCATGTCAGTCTACAAGAAAGGATAAGGAAGAGGATACCTACTATATCATCTTAAAATGGAAGCACTTCCATGATAAGAGTGTTTAGCCCTCTGAGTAAGTGGTCTAGGGTCATGTCAAGTGCCTTGATTGAGTCTTTGCATGGATCTGGTTGTTCCCCCCTGTTCTACTTCTCTCTCCCTATTTCTAACTTCATTTCTAGCAACTTTCTTTGGGAATCTAAAGATCTTGACTTTCTAGGTCAAGGATGACCTGAAGGGCCAAAAATGACCTAGTCCCTGACCTAGGTCAAGGATGACTTCGTCCTTGACCCTAGGTCCAATTTTCAAATTCCAGAAGGTTCCAGTTTTGGGGTTTCATCAAAATCTTGTCTTTTCCCTCTTCAGGGCCATTATTTCTCAAATTAAGTGTCGAATTCTCAAATTAATATTTGAGGTAGAACTTTTTCAAGATTTGTATAGGATTCCTAATTTATTATTAGAGATTAGCCTTTCTTGAGTTTTGTCCCTAATGCTCAAATTAACTCTGGGGTTGGCCTTACCTTGAATTTGATGACAAAGCTCTTAAATAATTATTTTTATTTCTATATTAAGGGTGGTCCCCTTCTAGAGTTTTGTGTCAAAACTTTAATTTAATTTCCTTTCCATGTGCACCTCTCTAGAGTTTTGTGCCATGGACCCTTAATTATTGTTTTCTATGTGGCCCCTCTAGAAGTTTGTGCCCTAGATTACTATAAAAGGGAGCCTTCCTCTCTCATTTTCTCCATCTCATATCTCATATCTCACATCTCATCTTCATAATATCTCAAGCACTCAAGCAAGAAAGAAGGAGAAGGAAATCATTCAAGCATTCATTCATCTTCAAGCATTCAAGATCCAATTCATCAAAGAGATCCATTGTTAGCCATTGAAGGATTCAAGCTCTATGGACCCCTCTTGTTGAAGATCCATCCATTAAAGCCTCTTCCTATTCTAAGATCTATTCAAGATTGATGTTGAAGATCTAAAGAAAATTGATTGGAGACATCCTACATTTAATTCTACATTCATTTGGAGCATCCATGCTTGTGGATTCAAGGATTCAAATCCTCAATAAGGGTTTTCAACATAATTAAGGTGAATTGTTTCATTTAATTTGTTTATCTCTACAATTTCAATTCAATTTCAAGCTTAATTCCTAAATTGGGGTTTGACCAAGGAAAAACCCCCATCCAAACAAACAAAACCATTTTTCTTGCAGGTACATGTGTGGGACAACAAATTAAAGTGCAGATCTAGATACCCTTTTCGTCAAACTTTTCGTCAGAGTGTGTAGGTCAAGGTCGACCTTTAAGGTCAAGGGTGACATTTCAAGGTCAAGGAAGACTTTTTCTACCTAGGTCAAAGATGACCTGACCTCAGATTAGAAAAATATTTTTGTGTTTTGTAGATCTCGTAGTTTCAGTTAAAGATTGTGAAAATGAACAATTTTTTAGACTGTTTGACAAGGTTTTCAGCTGATTCTTTTTCAGAGGTAAGTACCTTTATTTCTTCATTTCAACATTTATCTTCTACATTTACTTTCCATATCAATACAATTCCATGCAAGTGTAAAATCTTGGCTTTGGGGTCTCTTTTATGTGCAAATCATTATTCTAGGGCTCCATCCATATTTTATATCTTACACCTACTTCATAATAGAAGGAGATATCCTTCTTAACAATAATGTACACCATATTTTTAGTGAGGGATATTGACCCCTACATCCAAGAGTATAGATAATCGTGAAAAGGATATGTTACTTATGGAAAAGGATCCTCAATGAAAGAGATCTTATCAACAAGACCCCCCACTATAGAGGAGTGCTTTTAGACAAAATATCATCTTTCAAAAATAAATCAGGTGAGAACAAAGATTCAATCATCAAGCCCCCTGTAAAGAAGAGGAAAATGAATCTTTGGAATGAGAGAAACAACTCTAACCCAAAAGAAAGGGTAAGAGTTTATAAAGAACATAATTTTCATCATAGAGAAGAGGTGATGACCTAGGACAACAACCTCTTTAAAAAAAAGGTTATCCATAGTCAAACATCTGTCAAGATGATGAAATAATATTGCAATATAAATAAATACCACTAAGCTTAAGGAAAGCAGTTCCCTAGACAAAGAGAAAGAAGGAAGAACCTTGCCCCCCAAGGGAAGAAGGCAAGAGATACCTTTGCAAAAAAAATGTCTTAGAAAAGATATCTTGAATAGGATCGATGGATGATTATAAACATAATACAAAACCATAGAGAGATAGGATAGAAAGAATACCACTTAAGCTCAATAAAAAGCCTAATGGATCCTAGGAGACTGGATGGAAATACACCTCTTTCCCCCCAATCCAGAGACAAGAGGAGATGAAATCTATATTATGTCAGAACAAGGGGAATCCCCTATATCAAAATTATGAAGGAATTGTAAAACTACATGAGAGTGAGATATAATTCCTAAAGCAGCTCTTTCTCTAACATATATCTTGAAATGTTTACAATCACCAAGTAAATGTCTATTACTATAATGAAAAGGACATTTGTACTTGGATAAAGTATCTTTCGGTATAGGTTTAAAGATTTCTTTTTTAGAATTCATTAATTGCACATACACCTTCTTAGCGACATCTTGATGAGTATCAAGATTATCTATTTTAGGTGTAGGGAGAAGAATTTGAAGATGAGGACAATGATCAACATCACCTACCTTGACCTAAGATTGAGAACAGCCAACACCATGCAAATCCTATTTAGGGGGAATATGAACTGGAAACCTAATACCATGCTCATTAACTCCCAGCCCTAAACCTCTATAACCTTGTTTAGTTATCATATTATATCCTTTAATGTACATATCATGTAAAGATTCTATAGGAGGTGATTGTTTATCATGCTCATGAGTAAAGGTTGTATAAGGTGGAATAATAGGTTTTGAAGAAGTTTCTTTACCCTTTCCTCTAATATCATCATGAATTGGAGGAGAAGGTAAATCAAAGAAATCTTGGACATTTGCATCCTGAACTATAGCTTGAATCCCATCATAAGTATGGGAAGGATGAGGATGAACATATGGAGAATTTAGATTAGGGCTAGGAAGGTTAGGAATAATAGGATTAGGATTAGGAAAATTAGGAATCAAATTAGGTATGATAGGATTAGGAAGATTAGGAGATGGTATATCATCTACCATATTCTTCACATAATCCAAAAGAATAATAAGTCTACCTCATGAATCTTTGATGAAAGTTTTGAAAGTAGGCAGACTAGTATTAGTCAATTTCAAAAAGGCATAAGTGAGCACAAAATGAAGGGTCATCAACATAATGAAGTGAATGATACTCTCATAGACATCATAGGTTAAGAAGGGTAATAAAGAACATAATCACACACCAAAGCACCTTAACAATTCTCATGGTAAATGAAATGCAAGAAATATTTTTGGATTTTATTGAATATATAGATTTTTTTTTGTTTTTTTGAATTTAAAATGCAAGAGCATAAAAGAAATCTAATCTTAAGAAAAGAAAGAAAAGCATCTAACACCCAAAAGAAAGAGTTGTTGTAACAAGGGTTCACCAAAATGAATAGAAGTGAAATATGGATGTAAATAGTAGATGGGATTCAATTATGGAGATTGAGTATGGATGGAAAATGTTGTGGACATAATATAGAAATACTTATCTTGAAAGAAAGGTTGATGAAGAAATCACTATTTTCTGATGTCTGTACACAGTTTCAGGAAATTTTGCAACTTGCTCTGGACTAAAAATGCCGAGACAAAGAAAACCCAGAAAACTTTTGTCTTTCTGGAAGCAAGTCATCCTTGACCCAGATAGCATGGAAAGATCTTACCCCAAGGTAGGATCCTACCCCTCATAGCTCTGATGGAAATTCTATTCACAGATCTCGAAAGTTTGCCGAAAAGGGTATTTAGATCTGCACTTCAATTCACAATCTTGTACCTGTACTTGCAAGAAAAATGGTTTTGTTGTTTGGATGAGGGGTTTGCCTTGGTCAAACCCCGATTTGGAATCAACCTTAATAATAGAATTGAAATAGAGAACACTAGCAAGTAGTAGAAGTAGATCTAACAATGAAGTTATGAAATTCAATAGATACATAGTTGTACTTCAAATGTAAACAAGTATATTGATATGAAAGTTTGAACATAACATTAGCAAATGTAAATCAAAACCTCCATGATTGTATGCTTGGAATCCACCTTGAGGGAAGAATGAATAGATCTTGAAGATGAACAAGGGATCTTGAAGGAAGATCACACCACCATGATGGCTAGATCTAGGGTTTGAATGATGAATCTTGAATGCTTGAACCAAATCCCTTCAAAGGCTTGAATGCTTGAATCCTTGATCTTCAATGGAGAACTTGAATGGAGAAGAAGACTTCAATGGATGATTGTTTGATGGCTTGCTTGATGGCTTGTGAATATCTCCTTGAGAGCTCTTAATCACAATTACTTGGTTGTGGATGATCATGAAAAGCAGATGTACTTGATTGAGAGATATGAGATGATGAAAATGAGAGAGGAAGGCTTCCTTTTATAGTGATCTAGGGCACAAAATTCTAGAGAAGGCCAACATTGGAGAATTAAATCTGAATTAACCTTAACCCCTATAAATGGACCTAGATTAAATACAATTTAAGAGTTTACCGTTCTAAAACCTGAAACAACAGACCCAGAAGTGGGAAAATAAAACTTTCCAAAGCCCAACATCCTAAAACTTCCTAAAATTGAGATTTGGACCTAGGGTCAGGGACGAGGTAGTCTCTACCCTAGGTTAGGGACGAGGTCATCCTTGACCTAGGTTAGGGACTAAGTCATCGTTGACCCAAAAAGTCAAGATCTTCAGATCCTTAGAGAAAGTTGCCAGAAATGAGGTTAGAAATAGGGAGAGAGAAGAAGAATATGGGGAAACAACCAGATCCATGCAAAAACCCAATCAAGGTGCTTGACATGACCCCAGACCACTTACTCGGAGGGCTAAATACTCTTAGCATGGAAGTGCTTCTATTTTAAGATGATAAAATGAATATCCAACAAGAAATTGGGGCCTTAAGAAGAAATAGCCCTAGGTCAAGAAGGCCTCATTAGGCCTAGTAGGGCTACATAGACTGTAAGGTAGGAATAGTGGATAGTTATGGGAAAAGAGATCATAGAACCCTGAAACCTTGGATTTAGACTATTGAAAACTAGTTCTATAGAAGCCCTAATCCACCTACCTGAAAATCCTTGGAAAGGTCTTCATGATTAGAGTCTTATTGTAAATGTCTCTAACTTGTATTTCCCAATTGGCCATGGAATTCCACTAGAGAAATCTCAAGTTAGGGCTCCATTTCTAACACTGATCTAGTTTATGAGGGTTTTAACCCCGTCTTCACAAAATTAGTGATATATTACACAAATCAACACCAAATGTAATCAGACCAAGTGCATTGGAGATTAGATTCAGGGAAATTTCCAACCCTTACACTTAATTTAACAAATCAACTCATACCTAACCATACAACACAAAAATGCTCATAAAATCCACTTTATTCTTCAATAAATTATATCAAACTTCCCCTCTTTCTCCTTCAAATACTTTGAGGAGTTCAAATACATTCATCCAAGTGATCTAACCGATCCTTGGGTAGTTGAGATTATTGGAGCCAACTTTTTTCTTCCCGAGAAACTTTGGAAAAGTTGCTCAACAACATTTTCGCAATTTTTGAAAAGTTTCTTAGCAATATTTTAACATCTTTTGTAACTTTTTGTATTTTGTCAATATGAAAATTGAAATGACTTGGATTTGATCTCAACCTACTAAATCATGATGAAACCTTACTAATAGGATCCAAAAGACTAAAAATTCCTAAACCACCTATCCCATCCTATAGCTTACTAACTTAAGGTCCTGAACCATGGCATAGAATTCTAGATCATAAGTAGAATACTTCTACTTTTCTTTGAACCTGGTTTATAGATGCATCTATGATACCCTTGACCATACAAGATGGACCAAATATATGAAGATGATCTCAAATACCTATCCTCTTATTAGATATAAAGAAAATATCCTAACTTAGTCTTGTGCATGGGTGCCCTACACCATGGGTACTTGATTAGGCCTTTGTTGCCATGACCCATTTGCTTTTAGTAGTAGTTCTAGGTTTTTGCTACTCCCTAAGTTTATCTTAAGGGGGATGTTAGAGTAATAAGTTATTTTTCTTATTAATTAAATCATATTGATTTAATTATTAACTCACTTATTACCTCTTTCTTTACTTAAGCTAAAATTTAGGCATATAATGATTAATTCTTTTATTAATTATTATTATGCAACCTAGGTTTCCTTTTAGGGTTTTGATCTCTTTTTATAAGGATTGATGTCTCTTACATAAAAATAATACATTTATTTTTTAATTTAATTTCCACTTTTGTTTTTGAAAATCATGAATGTCTCCTCTTTCATGGATCCTTTTAGTCAGTTGTGTGTGTGTGTGTGACAGGTATTTGCATGCAAGTGTTCTTGGGAGATGTGGGTTGTTTTCTCATCAACTCCAATATCGAGAAGATCAATCTATCCTAATTTTAAGCAGTAGTTGGAAGGCCAGGTCCACTCATCTTTGTACATTTTTATACCTATTACTGTAGTTTTATTTTAAATAGGACAATTTTATGAGAACTTTGATTGTGTGATATATTTTGATAAGTATCTCAAAATTGAGTGTTGATTTTTGCAAAACTTAATATTTTCTCACTTCTCATGCATTGGACCTATTTGTACTGTGAAAAAACCTAAATTATCTAGTGCCAAAATTTGGGGGGTCACCTAATCTTGAATAAAGTGGGTTCTCTTTGGTGTATTTTGGAAAATGGACCTATACCTAGAGGCCCATTTAGCTTCTTTGGATGAAAGACATCAATAGAGCTTAAGATCAAGAAACTAGGATTACATTAGGTCACTATCCATTTGGAACATGATCTATAGGAGTAGCTGAAAAATAGAAATGACATAATCATAATGATGAAGCCTATGGAACATTGTATAAATTTATTTATCTAAATCTTCGCTTTCACATTCATTTCATATGACAAAGCCTAATGATTTATGAAAAAAATAAAAGAAGTGGTTTGGTAAGCAATATGTAATGAATGAACATCAACTGAAAGAATTAACTAATAAGTCTTAATCAACAAGACTTTAATGCAAGTCATGAGTTTTTTAGTTTAATCTAAATTTGCTAAGCTTTCATCTTAATCAATGTAGAATAGAAAAACCAATTAGAAAAATTAGTCTCAAGTATCTTATCAATGTTTGGTCCTCAATATTCAATGTTCTTTATCTACTTTTCCGCCAACGAGAATCCTTTGGGTACATGCTACACTATGCCTTCTCTTTCAAAATTTGTCACTAGTCCTATTGAGAAACAAGACATGCAAATGGGTACCATGAAGCCATAAAAGCATCAAGCTCTTGTTTCAATGTAACACAAATATCTCAAATATGAGGGAAACAAACAAACTAAATATCTAGCTAAGGTATCAAAACTAAGGCTTCATCACTCTCATCAATGGGGAACAAATTTAAGAAAATGCCCCAATGTACATATTGTAAGAAATTAGGGCATGGAGAACAATATTTTAGAAAGGAAAAAGATGAGAGGTGGCATCTTCTTCAACAACATCACATTCATTTCCTTACACCCAAGATAGGTGTTTCATCTTTTTCTCCATATTCATCATCCAAAAATTTAGATAGAGATAAGAATAAGGGTATAACACTCTTTTCTTCTAGAAACAAAATATTACATAAGTAGATTATTAGTTCTAGAGCATCATAAAGCATGGTTACATCTAGTGAATTATTTTATACATTTGATCCTTGTTCATCCCCACCAATATTGATGGTGAATAACATCTATATGTTAGCTCTTATAAGCAAATCTATTAAATTGGTAAAAAAACATTCAATGGTGTGCTTTATGTACCTTAGATGAATTATCTGCCAATCTCATTTCCACTTATGAGATTACACATTTTGGCCAAAGTAGGCCCTTAAAGTGGCAATTGAATTTCTTAAAAAATAGAGTTAGGAAAATTGACATAAAAATTTCAATAGTTTATCAACCTTATATAAAAATATGTAAGAATTTGAATGTAGTTTCTAAGCTACTATTTTTTAAAAAAAATTAATCTATTTGGTCAAAAATTAAAATTTTAATATAGTAGTACATATGTTTTAGAAAAAAAGATAAGAAGTATGTGTATATCTAACCACTATAAACACAATCAAATGATAATATTTTTTTATAAGATTCTAGATATAATTAGAAGACTCATGCCCAAATGTGACACATATTTTTTTGTAATTTTTTCCTAAGTGAAAAATTAACTGTGTTTATTGCTACCATTTTGGAATATTAAAACTCGTGTGTCTGACCACCATAATTTAGTAAAAAATTTATAAATTTTATTTTTATTTTTTTATAATATGCAAAGCAGTGAATATGACACATGTTTTGGATTTAAAAAATGTTATACCATTTGAAAGTTATAGTTATTTTTCAATCAACCTATCAATCAAAACTTTAAATGTAATCCATTAAAAATTAAATAATAATTATTTATTAAAATAAAAATTAGACATAATTTATATTGATATGGAAAGATGAGAATCTCCTTCAGAAACCCTTTTAGTTTCATCAATTTTGGATAAAAAAGCCATCAGCTACATGGTCAAAGTCTAGAAATGTTTAGAAATCTCATAAACACATTTTTTGGGTTGACACTATAGGTTTGGCATGCCCAAACCAAATCCCATAGAAATCTTGAGGCAAATCCCAAGCCTTCAAATTTGTTTCAAAAGTATTAGATATTGGATATGTATCAAATATCTGATATGTATCAGATATCTTTTACTTATTGGATATCTGATACATATCAAATATCCGATGTGTGTAGTATATTATTACAATATATAATATATCATATATTATGCATAAAATTATATAATCCTATGTAATATATATCATATTACTATATTAAAATATAATTAATATAATTATTTAAAAAATATACTGTATTATAATATATAATAAACTAAATTCTTATATTACTATCATGTGTATGATCTTATAAGTTTTATTTAATATACTATAGAAATCTTATGTTAAATATTATATATATTCCCCCTCCTCTATCTCTCTCTGCCCTCCTCACCCTCTTCGTATCCCTTTATCTCCCCCCCCCCTCTCCCTCTCCCTATCCAATTCTCCCCCTCTCCCATTATCACCCCATCATAGGAGAAAATAAATATTCCATGAAGGAAAACTGGTCATGACACATTTACGCATATGAGAAAATAAATTTTCCTAGAAGGAAAACTGGTCATGACACATTTATGAAAAGAGGGCTATCCTCAAGATGCCTATAACAAATTGAAACCCAAGAAAATCGGTCTATGTAAAACTTAGAAGGTGATAAATGATAATTCTTATGTACTTTATCTTCACAAGGATTTAGACATCAACCCCATTTTTAATGTTGTCAGCCTTTACCCATACTTTGCAAGGATAAATGAAGATTAGTTAAGTGAAGAACATTGCATCAAGAAAATCAATGATTGGAAAAAACACATACCAAGGAAGAAGAGGGAGAAAATTGAATGAGTGTTGGATTCTAAAATGATTGTTACACAGTCCCAGGCATACAAATTGTACTTTATTAAGTGGAAAGGTCTCCCAAATTTATGTAACACTTGGAACATAGAGAGTGATTTACTTAAGTACAATAACTTAACTCCCTTATATGACTCTGAACTGGGAGGTTCAAAATTCTAAAAGATTGAGAGGATGATGCAATTATCTCTTTTCAGTTGTCATTGAGTAGTCTATGAAGGATCTAAATTAGAAGCTTATTCTTTCTATTTTAAACTGTTGTTTCTTACAATTTGTAGTCTCCATAGGAGATAATTTAGGAGACTAGGGGAAGAGCACCATTGATGGAACATGTTCCAATAACCACACACTCTATGCACACTTGACCCCCCAATTACTAATTTTAAAGGAGCCCCAAAAATGATAACACAAGTACCAATAGCCGATCATTTTTTCACTTTTTTGGTTGGTAATTAGCACATTTGTGCACCACTATTGGGACATTTGTGCACAACAACTGGGATATTTGTTCATAAGTGCTGACAATTTGAGTGAATGGTTATTGGTGCATCTTTGTATTGGTATCAGGCAACACTTTAAAATGGCCACTTTTTGACCCTTTAATGCTTGACGATCTCTATAGGGAGTTTTGTTAATACCCATAAGCCAAGAAATATTTTTTAAGGTGTCAACTCACATATGAAGACAATACAACAAAATTGTCTAAATTCAATATATAATATAAGCTCTACAAGTGCATGAATTTAGGGTGTGCACTACCTGAACTCTTCCCTAGTCCCTATTAAAGAAGTAATTTAGAAGTTTATTATTGAAGAAAACGAAGAACTAGAATTATAGGAAGTAAGTTTTTGAACGATTTTCTGTTATGAATAATGAATACATAAAGAAGATTTTCTTGAGTACAAGTCTATAATTTTTACTCGTCTCTAATAAGATGAGTTTACTAATTTACAGGATGTAAAGATTATGTGCTGTCACGTGAATTAAGCATTATCATCTTCATTTCTAACATTCATCGGTTGCGAGGAAATGGAAGAATATAGCCCAATTACATTTGAAGGGAATATAACCCGTACCATTCCTCGCTTGCGACAAAGAGAGCGCTGGGGAAGAGGGGAGATGTGGTCCTTGTTATCTTAAGAAGGAATCCCACAGAATTATCTTTACGCGGTTTCCCCTCAGTCAGGAGTGGGTCAGAACATCATTATCTTGACTAGCGACTAGCGAGGTAAATTCATCTTCAGTGAGACGACGTATCCATCGTTCCACCACACCTTCGCTCCCTTACCTCATTGCGTACTAGCTACGATCACTTATCACTTTCTCTGCATTTACACTCATCTAAATATTGTATATCGGAATGGCTAAGTGGGTTACACACTTGAGTTTAGACTCCAGTAGTAAAAGTAGTTTCGTCAAAAATGGATAGTGGTAAGGTGTAGCCCTAGTCAAGAGTACGTCCGATCACTATTGTAGACATCTAGTACTTGCCAGGTAAGTGCATCTCCAGTCAAACAAAGTGTCCATCATTCCACCCCACCTTCGCTGCATTTGCACTCGTTTAAATATTGTATATCTACAGGAAGTGGGTTACAAACTTCAATTAAGACTCCATTAGCAAAAAGTAGATTCGGTTTTTATTATGGAGATGATAGGATAAGGTGTAGCCTCAGTCAAACGTCGCTGAGAAAATGTAAGGGAAATTATAGTGGATAGGCGGTCCGCAAAATATTCCTTGCCGAAAGCGTAAGAGGCACTGGAGTTTCTGCTTTCGACTACTTTTCGTGCCCAGCTGCAAGAAGTTTCTAAGAACTATCTCAAGAGTTCACAATAAATTCCACATCTCGCCTTTCACTGCATTCAATTTGTTCATCTCCTTCACGCTGCTTTTGCGACTGCACATCCGCACTTTCTCTAATATTTTTCTGTGTCTCGCTGGAGATCGTATTGTTAAGCTCCACAAGTGATGGAGAGTTTCAGACAGTACGAGCCTCCTACCGCCGAAATCACTTTTGATGTCAACAACATATATCATGTGTTTCTCAGCTTTCGCGGAGCAGACGTGAGAAAAATGTTTGTGGACCATCTGTACGAATCTCTCTCTGCAGCGGGGCTTCGGGTTTTCTTGGACAGTGAAGAACTCAAGAAGGGCGAAGGCATCGATGGCAGCTTGAAAGCGTCCATTGAAAAAAGTGATATTCTGATACCCATATTTTCTGAGAGGTATGCAGAATCAACATGGTGTCTGGAAGAGGCGGCTCGGATGTGTGGATCGAAAGGCCTCATTATTCCTCTGTTTTATGATGTCGAGCCCTCTGATGTTCGCTACCCTCGAAGAACGGGAGGTAAATTTGAAAGGGCGTTTCAAAAACATTACGGCCATTTGGATCGGCAGAATGAAAGTGCCGTTCAGAACTGGGAGAGGGCTCTGCGTGAGATTTCTGGTCTTTCGGGTTGGACAGCGGAAGCAGAATCCGGGTAATTGTTTTTTATGTTTTCTAAATTAGATCAGGGGAAAAACTTAAAAGATTACTTTTGTATGGTTGGAGATATTCTATATGTATACACAGGCGTGTTTATGGTCTGTGTGCACCTTTTGCTTTTTTAACAATTTTTTTTTAATGTTTTCTAATTTTAAACGAATGTACAATTGATTGTAATTATTTATTAACTAGTAATTGCACTGCACTTTGGTGTGCAATGGGGAGGTTGAAGAGATCTATGAAAGGTTTATTAGGGAGACTTTTGATCTATTTTTTTTTTATTATTATTCATTTGTACTATACATGAGATCAATGGAAATGAAAGATATAGGGACAACAAAGAGATATATTGGGGTAGAGAGAGATGAAGAGATAATGACATAGAGATAGAGGGAGAGATGGAACAAGAGATATGGAGAGATGAAGATATAAGCTAATTTAGATATAAATATAAAGATCTAGAAAGAAGGAGAGAAAGAGAAATGGAGAAATAGAGAGTGGGATAATGTCTAGAGGTAGAGGGGAAGATAAAGGCAGACATGAAGATAGAGAAAGAGAAGAAAATGGAGAGAAATAGATAAAGAGATAAGAGGTAAGAAGAGGGGTAGATAATGAAAGAGAGAGATAATGAGGGAAAAGGGGGTGGGTTGGGTGGGTTGGAAAAAGAGGGGGAGGTAGAGATAAATGATATGATAGAGATCAGTAATACAAAAAGGGAGAGATATAGATAAAGAGGGCGGGAGGGGGAGGGAGAAATAACTTGTGTGTGAATGCGATATAAATATAGTGATAGGAAGGAGACATAGGTAGTATATTAAGAGAGAGTAGGAAAGATATGAAGATAGTTATTTTTTTACTGTTTTATTTAAAAGTTGTACTATTATAATTATTTTTTTACTATTTTGAAATAATTTAATAATTTTATATAAATACTAAACATTTTAACAATCAAACAATTAATAAAATTTTTAATTTCATTATTTTATTAAAATAATTAAATTCAAACAATTAAGAATATCATAATCTAAACATGCATCATTATTATTATGATGAATAAAATAATAAGTAATTTGTTACATATTTTGATTGAACGATAGGCCATGGAATTGTTTCAATGTTTAGATTAATTGTATATTTAGTTAACTATATTATCAAATATTAAAAATTCTCTTTGCATTTTCTTCTTGTGTATGTCATATGCTAAGAAAAAGAGCCTTGCAACTTTTTCTAACTCACCCACACTCTTTTACTCTGCTTATCTTTTTTATCATCTCGTATAAGAGTACTTTCATAATTTTTATCACAGTCTATTAAATGCAGTAGATTAAAGGAAAAATCAGGCATTAGGGTTGATCTATTTACGAGGGAAGGGCTTCTACAAGCTACCTCTTGCAACTGCAAGACATACTTCAAATTCCATAATTCATCCCTTATTGAAGGCATGTTTTTTCCATTATTAGCTAGGAATTTCTCTGCAAACTCACCAAATTTCCTCAGAAGGAATGGACTATAAGCCCCTACAAGTATTTCTTACAACAATCCTTCATGTTCCCAAATCATGGGCCAAATTGTGAGATCTATTTTCTCTTGAAGAAGAGTGGAATTGAGAACATTGCGCACACACCTTGAACCAACACAAAATGTCAAAGGAATAAACATCAGATTTTTCTATCAGCTGCTATCTTCTGAAGTAATTTGGATCGAGGTACCGAAAACTACCCTTGATGGTTGTACTTACATAATTATCATCGATAGTGGGTCTTGTTTTGGACAGGCCAAAATTTTGCATTTTTTGCTACAAAGTTTTCATCACGGTCTATATTGGTGGTCTTAATGTCTATATGGAAAATCTCTCTTTCCTATACTCAAGTATATAGATAATGCATCTTTCTAGCAACACCAATATAGATATGAAGCGTTTGCTTCCATGATAAGGAAGGCCAATTGCTTCAAAACAAATATCTTCTGTAAGGTCATCCCCTTTTGGTCCTCACAAAATCATATCAAAGACATGAAATGGTGGTGCCCTAATGTGGAAGGTAGCTTAATCTCTATTTCAAACTTTGTCAGAATAAATATCTACAAAGGCAAATTCTCTACGTCTTCTAATAGTAACCATTTTATCATCACTCTTTATAGTGCCCTTTGAGGCTTTGGTATTATATGCACTCTCTAATCTAGCATGAGAAAAAAAAGGAAGCCATCCTAGAGAGTGAGGCTTTACACATGTTTGCTTCTTCTTGTGGAAACAACTACTCCTATGTGACATGTACCTTTGTAGGACTTCCAACTAGGTTAACATAAAAAATTCAATCCCATTAAGGATTGCATTGTTATATCCTTTTGTAAGGCTTGGATTTTGGACTGATAAAATTCCCCCAATGTTGAACCTATGCATATCTTGTACACCGTTAGAACTCAAATCCAATGGAGACTTATTAGAACTTCTTTCCACTAAGTTCGTAGAGGTTGGCAAAATATCTTGTGGCATGGAAATAAAATCAATTACAGTAATGAAAGTGAATGATCCAGACATGGGAGTAAAAGTTACTACAAGGATTAGTAGAGTACTTGTTCATTAAATAGACAATCTTAGGGCTTCTTCTTGCAATATACTATACAATTTTTGCGTATATAATTAGAGATGTTTAGATTAGATAGGATCAAAGACCCAACATTTAAAAGGAAAACAAAGAATTCATGCAATAAAAGATGAATAAAAATGGGTAGAAATGGATTCAGAGCTTATGGCAATTGGTGTTGACCTTTCATATTAAATGAGGTTAATCATTCTGATCTAATAATGAATTTGGCTCATGATGGACGGAATTTGTAGAGCTTGATGATAGAAAAAGCAAAAGCATCAACAATTTGTGGCTGCAAAATTTCCATAGCGTGAGTGATCAAAACATAGAGGAATGTAAGAATTATTCTCAAGCCCAATCATTGTTTGTCATTTTGTAACAGATGTCTTCTGGCACTCCAAAAAACTATTTCATCATCTGGTCATGCTGCGATGGTTAAAACAGAGTATTTGATTCTTCTTGGTTAAAATAGAGTATCTGATTCTTCTTTGAAAGAGGTTAAGACAACCAAAGCTGTGTACTTGTAATACAGTGAAAGTACTTCAATAAGAGAATCCCCTACTTGCAAAGTGGATGTAGTTCAGTTTAGACAAACCACTATAAATTTTCTGTCTATCCCTTTCTGTGTTTGTCTTGTTCTGGTTTATTTTATTTTATTTCTGTATTTTATTAATCTCAACAATTAGTATTAGAGTTGGGAAAGCTTGATTCAATTTTCTGAGAATCAATGAAGATTTCTTACATTGGTTATATGCATGTGGAAATATAAATCTTCTTCTTTACAAGAAAATTTTGCATTGAATCCAAAACAATCTATTTGTATCACATATTGTATATCTAGTAATTTACTTAGTATTTTGTATTTTGGACATGTAATGAAATTGTATATTGAATATCCAAATTCAATTGGATTGAACTTTTGAAAAACTTGTTCAAAAGTATTGTCAATTTTTATTTTTATTTTTATAGCATTTAAATTTTTTTGTCAATGATGTTCACAAATGAGGCTATGTTTGTATATTTATAATGTGGAAATATATTTTGTGGGGGTTCATTATTTAGAGATTGCAATAAAAGTGCACATCTATTTTCTAATTATCTGTTATTTTTTAGTAAATTATCTTTCAAAATTGTCCTTCAACTCAGATCACATTACAAAGGAATATCTCTTCCATTAATTTTTTTGAGGGTTTGTACAAGCATGCAACTATTTTTCCTATGGACTTGAGTACAAGCCTTCATAAAAAAAAGTGTCCTGATGATTGACCACTTGAGCTTACCACATTTGACTTCCTATTTGACTACCTTCTTATTGCATTTTGCTTCTTTCATATTTAGATCTTGATAACTCACATTTTTTTTATATTGGTCACAAGACAACCGGTGTTGGAATTGAATAAATGCACAAAATACTTTTATGATCACACTATAAAAATGTATTAAAAGACTTAAGTGGATTGCAATTTATCACTTTTTAAAAAAACCATCCTCTAGATTGAGTATCACATATCATCAGTTTACATCTTTTATTATGAATTTTTAAATCTAAGAACAACTAGTTCTTTGAGCGAAATTCACAGTTGCTAAGTATGTTTTGTAGTTAAGATTCACAACTGTATCAAATGTCATGTATCAGATTTGAGGAAATCAATCGCTTAATAGTTTGCAAGACTCAACGCATATACAACCAGGAGAGATGGTAAAAAAGACATAACTATTGTTTGTTTTAATTAAGTTTTTTCATCACTTTTTAAAAATAAAAAACTCTGTAGACATCAAAGATAAATAAGTATACATCAATTAAACTTGAGATTGTTTATATTGTGTGTATATGTTCTATTTATTATTTTTTAATACATACACATACACATACACATACACATACATATTTTATTTTTTAACTTGTATGCTACATGTAGAAGTGGACAATAAAGTGTTGGAGTTGAGATGTTACATCTGTAGACTTTGACACTAAAGATGTGCAATTTATATGTTTGATTTAGTTTGTTATCTTCACTGTGTCCTGAAACATTCACTTCAAGTGTCAATTAGAAGTTGGATTCCTCTTTTTAAGCTTTATGATCTGCTCAAAGCTATGCTAAAAATGGTCTCGATTAGGAATCTTGAGTTATAGAAGTCAAAATACATGCATTGGAATGTCAATAATTCCATTTTAGTCTTAATTGTTACAACTTACAAATTGTTAGATCCAATAATCATCAATATATTTAGCCAATAGTATTAGCAATGCAATCTATACAATCATTAGTGATGACTCTAAATGGTGGGATTAAAAAATAAAACACAATATAGAAATCTTAGAAATTAATTATCATCTTGTGTCTCTTTTCTTATGGCTTTAGGACATCTTGATTGTGTCTCTATTTTCATGGTAGTGAACATGGAAAATTATGTGCACGACAAATCTTTGACCGGCGGTACTGGACTTTCAGTTAGTTCAGCATCAGTTATCATAAAAAATTGTGCAGACTATTTATTTTTAATTTAAATATATGTGACAAATTATTGACCATTTGCTAAATGGGAAAACAATTTGATTACTAAATCTTTATGCCTTATTTTCAATTGAAGCCGTACTCATAATAATCTTACGTGAAAACTGATGACTGCGAGTGGTCATTATAATGGTCTTATCATCTCGGAATATACACATTTATGTTTTTCTCCCTTGTATATTCGTTCGTGGCGTATGTTTTTCTTTCTTCTTCCGTAAATTCGTTTGCGACGTGCTGTAGCTCTTTTGACCAACATAAGCTAGCTCTTATTTGTGGAATTTAAAAATTTTATATATTTCTATCTATCACCAAAATTTACAGATTTTCTAAATAAGGAGAAGACTTAAATTTGCATTCTAAAGTTTAAGCTGTGCAACGTGATTTTTGCAGTTACGAAGCAAGACTAGTAAAAAGAGTTGTGAAAGACGTTTTGAACACCTTGCAGAAGAATGCTCCACTCGATGTTGCCATGCATCCCATCGGACTCGAAAGTGGTAAACGTCAGGTAGTCGACCTTTTAGATCTGAGTTCGACGAACATAACAGTGAAAGTGGGAATCACGGGCTTAGGCGGTGTTGGCAAAACCACCTTGGTCAAGGCGGTTTACAATGAAATTCAAGGCAGCTTTGAGGCGAGTTGTTTTCTCTTCAACATTGGAGGTGCTGTGCAGAACGGCACTACACTTGCGGAGTTGCAGCGAAGAATTTTAATGGATTTGGTAAACTATGACAGAGAAGTTTCAAGTGTTGATGCAGGAAAAGTTCTGATGAAAGATCGATTGCGAGGAGTTAGGGCCCTTGTCATTTTGGACGATGTGAATGATATGTGGCAACTACATACTGTGGATGGAGATTGGTTTGGCCCTGGTAGTAGACTCATCATTATTTCCCGAGACCGCCACATACTCCATCTCGCTAATGTCAAATCAGTCCATGAAATGAATGGACTGACAGAGGGGGAAGCTCTCCAATTGTTTAGTTGCCATGCTTTCTCTAAGACATTCCCGGAGAAACCCTATGAAGAGTTTTCTAGAAGAATCGTAGAGGCCTGTTGGGGGATTCCTCTCGCATTAGTAGTCATAGGAGCACATCTGTCTGATAAGAAGGAGCCCAACGACATCGAATGCTGGAAAGAAGCTGTCATGAACATAGCAAGAAATCCAAACATATTTACAGTCCTTCGAATCAGTTATGACGGACTTAATGACATTGAGAAGAAAATCTTTCTGGATATAGCTTGTTGCCTTGTTGGTGAAACGAAAACAGAAGCTGTTATTTTCTGGAAAGCTTTACACCCAAATGAAGTCTATTCTGCCATCAAGAATCTTTCCTTGAAAATGCTTATGAATATCAATAGCTGGGCGAGTCGCCTCGATATGCATGCCCTTGTGCAGCAGATGGGAAGAAGAATTCAAGAAGAGCTTGGTAATAATGGCAGAGTGTGGCTGCCTATGGGTCGACATAGTGATTTGAACACAGACAAAGCAGAGGGAGTGAACATGCTTGTTTACAGAGTGGGGGACGGAAGACAACCTTTCAGACTGCAAAGGATGCCTGACCTGCATTACCTATCTCTGGAAAATGTTGTAGTAGTGGACAACATTAGAAATCTAGCTCCCAATTTGATATGGATAAAAATTACAAATTGTAAATTTTTAAGTGACAGTCATACATGGAGAATATTGAAAAACAGATTTCAGATCGACAGTTGGTCTGAGTTAAGGATCTTTACTCTAGAGCAGTGTGCAAGTATCAAGACAATCCCAAACACGCTCAACAGCTTGGTGAACCTCCAATGGTTGTGTCTACGTGAATGTCAAGCTCTCACAACGCTTCCAAATGAACTCGGTAATTGCTTAGTGAACCTCCAACGCTTGTTTCTGCCTCATTGTCGAGCTCTAACAACACTTCCAAACACTCTCGCTAATTTGTCAGGACTTGAGGAGCTCGATTTGTCCGGATGCGAAAGCTTAATAGAACTTCCTGATACCGTGGGCAACTTGAAACGGCTAATATATTTGGGTTTGGGCTGGTGTACATGTCTAAAAAGCCTTCCCAGAACGATAAGTAATTTGGGTAAATTGCAATTTTTGAATTTGTGGAGATGTACAGGATTAAGGGTTCTTCCCAACACAATGGGCGACATGACACAACTACAGGTGTTGACCTTGTTTGGTTGTTCGCGCTTACAAACCCTGCCTTACACGTTGGGCAAGTTGACTCAGCTGAGGTTATTAGAACTTCAGGGCTGCCCAGGTCTTGGAAGCTTTGAAGATGCAGTTGTCAAGATAGCTAGTCTGAGGAAGTTAAACAGGTAAAAAATACAATTTGTTAATCGAATTTGCATTTTTGAAAATTTTGAAACAAGTTCAATTTTTTATATTGCTTGATATTTTTTCTCTTTAAATGATCATAAATATTACAGATGCACCGGATTAAGTTGCTTACAGCAGAAGGATATTAATGTCTACCTGGGTTTTCCTGCGGATGAGGAAACGGATCCGGCTGATCGTCTGTATGAATCATTTCCCACGAGGTCCCTTAGCATATGCAGAGGCTGGGACGATGACTTAAGGGGAGAGGCAATTTCTAACAGTGATATTATAGTTCCTATAATTGACGAAAACGACGATATTTCAGGTACATGGGAGAATAGGGTTTCAGCTATGTCCGCCTCGGGTGGCCTAATTATTCCATTCGCTTATAATATTGGGATGGCAAACTCCAAAATTCCTTACCTTAGTGGTGCATATATAGAGTACATGGAAATTATGTTGAAGAGCATACCCGGCAGCATGTTGTACAATTTTTTTTTTATTGGGTGAAGAAATGAAATAGAAAAAATGTACCTACATAAATTAACTATATATATATAGATAATAAAATTAATGTTGGCTAGATATATTTAATTTATAAAGATTGATTTGTTGAATTAAAGTTTATTTTTTTATTTTTAAAATTTTGTACTATTCTATTTAAACAAATTAATATTATATTATATATAATTAATATTTTTTTCTCCAGTAACATATGATTTTTATTGATTAAACTTAATATTTACATATTCATAAAGGCCCTTATCACAAGATATATAAATTGTCTAAATTGACAGAAAAACTAACATCTACCCAACTAACTGTTTTACACAACACGATCAACAAAAATATTATTTACATAGCATTTATAAAGATTTATCAGTGCCTGCTACATCAAACCCTGCAAATCAAACCATTCTCAGTATAGACCCTTCTCCATGGTAGCTCCATGGTAGCTCGTTTCTTGGCTGAGAATCCCTTCTTAGCTTTCGTCCAAACTTTGACACTCCTGATCTCAATCAAAATCATTGCAGCACCATTCCAACTCAGGTCCATCTATCTTCATTCACAGGTGCACCCACATCCAAAATTCACCTTTCACTTAGTTCATTGTCTTCATCCTTCCTCTTATGAAATAACAGTCCCAAAATTTTTAAAATTAATTTTCATGCCTCGTTAAAGGGCCACAACCGTCTTACCTTAACCCATCAAATCCTACTCATCAAACCCTACCCTCCTCCCTAGCTTGGCTCTTCTTCCCTTCGTATAGGGCATATTAACCACCTATTCACCTAGTCATTTGGCTTCTCCTGGAACTGAAATTCTTTCTAGCACCCTCCGTTTGAGCTTCGTCCATGCCCTAGCTCACTCCGTTTGGAATTCCCCCTTGTCAGTTTTTCCCCACTAGCGAACAAAGGGAACCATCTCGTAAATTCTTGCTTTGTATTCATCTTTAAAATACTCAGTGTAATCCAAGCCAATGCCTGACACTTCCCATTCTAAAATGTTATCACACCCCAAAAATAGATCTTTATCAAACAAACATATCACTTTTTAGTTTACCTCACAGATAGCTTCACCACACTCTAATGCCTAGACAATTATCATGGAAATTACATCCAAGTTCACTTGCTACTTCCTCTTCCCATTTTGCAACTAACTTCCTATCACCTTTAATGCATCCTTTGAGATTTTCTTATCCTTTATCTTCAACAACCCCATGATTCTTTCTTTTTGACGGGCCCTTTGAATCATTTTTGTTACTTTGTGGTGTCAACTGAAAATGTTGCCTCCATTCTTTGACCACCTAGCCTATTTTCACTTTAGAGTTTCATCTATGTCACACCACCCTAGCAATCAGCTTAATTCATCCACTCTCCATAGGGTAGCTGCGTCGTTGACTCCACTTTCAATTAGTTTGAAAACCTACTCAACAAAGAAAACTTTAAAGAATGAGAGCTCTTCCGACAAACTTCACCAAGATTTCCAAATCTTAGAAAAAGATTTATCACACACTCAAAGCCTTGTCTGCCATCATTCTAGCAAGTCATACCATCTACAACTACCACCGCCATCTTTTGTGCCAATTACCTTAAAGGGACATTATAACACCACCTTATCTCTACTATCTTTGGCATGTTGCCACAATTAATACATAAGTAAATAGTCTGCTAACACCCAATTGTTACACCCTCAACCTTACTTTAGATTTAAATTTTGTAAGTCCTCTAACGCCAAATCATTCACTTTTGCAAAGGACAAAGCCCATTTTGATAAAACTTGGGCCTCAATATTTCCTGATTGCCTAATGTGCTCAATTTTGAATTCTTGGAAAAAGGATAACTCCTCCATAAGACATAAGAGCTGATTTTCCAACTCATGACCTCTAAGTTCATCAATTGTCTCAAATAGTGTTTTGAGAGCTTCCCAAACTTGGTTGGACATTTTCAAGTTCTCCACAAGATATATTATTTCAGGAGATAAATTTAAACATAGGAAGTTAAATGCTTGGTCACACTTATTAAAAAGTGTTTCTTTGTCCTTAGCTACATTAGGTTCACTTTTTTTTTTCTCATTGTTACCCTATATAAGCCTATATTCTTTAGTAAAGAATGAATTTTAACTTCCAATCATGATAATTGAAAAGTCTTAGAGGTTCTATAATCATGCACTAAGATCCATGTTGCTAGACTTAGATTGCTACTTGTAGAATACAAAAATGAAGAGAACTTCATGAGGAAGTGTGAAAAAATAGAAAAGACACAACACCCCCTTGATTAACTTTCTCCCCTTATTTTTGGTACTTTAAAGGAGTGCTTTGCAAGAAAACCCCACCAAAAAAACATTAAAAATGACACTTTATAATGACAATGCGTGAGTGAGACCTTTGGATTTGTAATGAAAAAATATGCACTTTTGCAAAAATAAACACTCAATTTTGAGTTGCCGAGAAAAAGTTATGAGCAAAATAAATTTTTCCTTCTTTTTAAATTTTCCTTGATAGCTTTTTTTATGGTGAAAATAGTTATTTTCACCTATTTTTTTACCAAAATAAAAAAACCCTTGGGGTTGGAAAGAACTAGGGGCTAAAAATCCATATGACCAAGGGCTAAAATCTCAAAAAAAGGGTGCCCCTACCCATGACATCAGCCCCCCTTGAGTATCTTATGTCATCAGAACATGGAAAACACTTTTTGATATGAATAGTGAGCAAAGAGGTGGTTTTAATTTTGAAGGCCATTGCTAGTTTTTACTTTTTATTGATTCAAAAAAACATTTCCACATAAAAGATGACCTTTAGCCACATGGAATATGACATCATAGCTGCGTGGGCCCTAGCCAGAGGTCGTCCAAATGAACTAGACTTGGGGGTCAACATCATAGTGTCTCATGGATTAGAGGTGATCCTAGCTCAAGGTCTATGTGGCAAGCCACTATGGGTCTATGCTACACTTGAGGCTGCCTCGACTTAGTGCCGAGTTGGAGTAGAAAGACAACATACCACAGGCCCTTCAAACCATAAAGATGATTGTTGTGGCAGCTAGCATATCACATAAGCTACCAAACTGTGATTAGCACCATAAATACATCCTTCCAAGATCTGAAATTGTCTATCAAATAGGCTTTAAAAACTCTCAATCTAGTATGATATCATGTATAATTTAGGATCTATAAGAGAAAATAAAAGCACAATAACAAAATGAAATCAGCCCAAAGTTTTCCATGCAATAATAAGAAAAAGATCAGTATATATGGGAAAAAGTGTAACCATGAAAGTAGGGATGGACTCCTCAACCAAGAGTGGTGGTGAAAAACAACCCACTAAACTAGGATGATGTTTCGAAATAGAATCGACACATCTCTAGACAACTCCTAAATGACGATGACTTGTGCAGACAAGTGTCAAACAATCATGGATGACTAATTAGACTTAATAAGCCTAAGTGTAAATAAATTAAATATATACACTAATATAAAGAAATGTATTTAATTATGAGACAAAATACCTTTTTCGTTATTTTAAAAAAATTAAAATATATTTTTAATTGATTTAAATAAGAGTTACACTATTTTTTCACAGTTAATCAAGTAGCTTTATTCAATATTGCAATGTGGGCATTACATCACTTGAGAATAATAGCAACGTACTCAAGCTTTTTGACTATTAATCTTAATGATTTTATTTTTAAATTTATTTTTTTATTGATTCAATGCAACATTACAATGATGATCAACTTAAAAAATAATAGCATATAGAAAATCTCAAAGGATTACAATAAACTCTCATAAGAACATGACGTAACCAATCATAATAAACAATTAAGGAAGAGTAACAACATGATTACAAAAGCCAACAAATAGCATACATAAAAAATAAGACATTAATAATTCAGTTTCATTATCCTACATAGATCAATCTTGTAGCTAATCTGAAATGTTTTAATTTGGTCATGAATTGGCTGAAGCTGTGCCATGACTAATTTAAATTTTTTACATGTAAAAAATGAATATTTTTTTCATTGTGAAAAGACAAAAGATCAACCATTAAACCAATTGACTTATGATTAACACACATTTCAGTTACTTACTATATTTTAATAAGATCTTTAATATTGGACAATGTGTAAATTTTCTTTTATTTCCTAATTGTGATATGTGTTGTTTTATTCACTTTTATTTCCTAATTGTGAATTGTGTTGTTTTATTCTGAGAAAATGTTGGCTCATATAAATTTCTCCTTTAATTGAATAACCCAAACAACCCATCGATATAACTTATAAAAGCCATTGAAGGGAGTTTAAGGAAAACTAGTTTCAAGCTCTAAGCTAAACAATAATTGTTGGATTCGTAAAGAAAAGAAAAAACTGTCAACATTCTCACCCACTTCTGAACAGTGGACGTCAAATAAAAAGAAGTCAATTTACCCACTTCCAAAAACTCCCAACTTTATTAAACAAACACATTCCACAAATACAAGGAGATATTTTAACAACAAATCATAGTGGAAGGGGTCTTTTTTTCAAAGGGGAGTTGTTAGGATGGGTTCTTCGAAACACAAATATGTAATCCGAGGTGGGGGTAGTGGACAACATGCAATTCAATAATGAAGACCAACTTGTCGAGTAGGTTTGTAATTGTTTCCCTTCCAATAACGCAGGAAACATTTGGGGATTAATAATGTAGGCGACATTTGGGGATCGGGACCAACATATATAATAGAAGGTGGTGAAACAAAATCTCATTTTGAAAAATACAAGATCAAGATACAGTTCAAATTGAAGAATAAAAATGATTACAATTATTAATTTGGCAAGAGGAGATGATAATTAATGACCAAAGGTTTATCCCTAATCATCTAGTTGGTCTTGACCTTGAAGAATTTTCTTGTATCTTTTAATCACACTTAACTTCTTGAGTGCAAGCTTGAAGCATCATTATGAGCACGCGGTTTGCACATTCTTACTCGTCTTTCCGTCAAACATGAGAGAGAAAAATTGACTCTCCAGTTCTAAAACTAGTTTTGTCAGAGATTGACAGTGGAAGATTCTTCATTGTCAAAATGGGCTTCAGTGCACGTGAAATGACTTGATCAAGTTGCCTGCCCACAGCCAACATAGCTTGAAGAGTTTCTACAAATTCTCTCAAGAATTCATAGTAAATTCAACACACTCTATTTTCTTTTATCTGCTAACATTCATGGCTTTGCGACTGCTTATCCACCCTTTCTCTTCTCTCAAATTTTTCTATGTCACACTTGAGATTGGATTGTTAAGCTGCACAAGTGATGGAGAGTTTCAGACAGTACGAGCCTCCCACCACCAAACTCACTTTTGATGTCAACAACATATATAATGTGTTTCTCAGCTTTTGCAGAGCAGACATGAGAAAAAAGTTTGTGGACCATCTATACGAATCTCTCTCTGCAGCAGAGTGAGAAAAAGGTTTGTAGACCAGGGGCAAAACTTAACTTTTGTACAGATTATATATCTACGTGTGTAAAAATATATACACAAATACACATGGAGTTTTATGGTCTATGTATCCCTTTTCCTTTTTTCTAATTTTTTTAGTTATATTTTAGAATTTTCAATAAAATAATTTAATTCAATTCTATATAATTTAATATGATTTTATATACAACATTAACTTTTAAATTATTAAATACTGTCCTGAGTACACATATACATATATAATTCTTTTGTAACTTATATACAATGTGTCTAAAAGGATATTAAAGTGTTGGAGATTGACATGCTATTTGTAGACTTGGATAGTACGGGAAGAGTATCAATTACTATCTATGTTCCAATTACTGTTCACTATTTGCTCACCCAACCCTCCAATTACTAACTTTAAAGAAACTGAATAAATGATAACTAGAAGCCCATTCATAATTGTCACATATACCAATACCCTCTCACTTGTATTCTAGTTTAAACGGTTATTGGATGAGTTATGTGATTTTATCAATACCCATAGCCTACGACTACAACGATATTTATGTAAAAGTATAATTGTCAATTTTTTAGGTTGGTGTAGTGCATTATTTTTTGGGCATTTTTAAGTAGGTATTGGCAATAATTGGAATGACCACTTTTTGACCCTTGTACACATAATAAATCCTACAATGTTAGTTGTTTTGACACGTTAATAAGGAGGGGCCCTGAACTTATACATCAAGCCAGAAGGTGAAAGAAAAGGAAGGAGCTCACAAGTAGTGAGACCACCAAAACCAATAAAGAGAAATCCCTTTATTAAAACAATTCTTGTTAATAAAACAATAACAAGCAAGAATATGGGTCTTGACCTTGACAAAATTTACATACTCAGAACATATCCAGGTTTAGGAAAGAAGCTCAAACCATCTTCCAAATAAAAAATCTTGCACTAAAATTTACATAGCCAAGGAAATAGAAAACTAATAGTGGGTTTTGAAAGGCCTCCTATAACTTTTTATGGGGTAGGACCACCTTGAATAGATACAATCTCATACAAGGGAAGAGACCATAGATATCTCAAAAATAACTTGTTTTGGAAACAACATATAAACCACTGATCACCAGAGCACAACAAGCTATAGAGAAAGTAAAACAAGGGTGCCCAAAGACTAAAAGAACTATTATATGTTTTGGAAGGAACCCTGAAACCTTTTACAAGAATCATTGAGTTCATAAGAATGGAGAGGGACAATAAACTACTTAGAAAAATTTAGTAAAGATTACCATCAACCATTGTGAGAAGGACCACCTCAATAAGTGCATTTTTTGGAGACCAAAATATGGGATTTAACAATGCTCCAATCACCTTCTTATAGGAACTTACAAGCTTTTCCCAATAGAAATACCAATCCTCACTAGCACTACACCTCTCCTATTCAATAGAGAAGGATCCTACCACAATAGGAATAGTTGTGGAAGAGAAAATAAAGTGGGAAATCCACCCAAAAGGAAGCCCCACTTTCAAGTAGTCAAGAACTAGAGAAAATCATGTGGGAATCATTTTCCTATGCACTAAAAGATCAAACTATCAATGCCCGATTCAAATACCAGATTTAACCTGATCCACAAGAGGCGGTTAAGCCATGCCACGAATCTCCAAGGAGGTGATGACCACTAAGTCAACAATCTCTTCCTCAACACTCACTGAGCCTTCAAAATCCACTGAAGGGAGACTCGAACCTACGACCCAAGGCTCTGATACCAATTATTGGAATTATTTGTCGTTGCACTAAAAGATCAAACTATTAATGCCCGATTCAAATTCTAGTTTTAACCTGATCCATGGGAGGTGGTTAATCCATGTCACAAATCTCCAAGAAGGTGATGACCACCAAGTCAACAAATCACTCCATCCCAAAAGACACGAGATCCAACAAAATCTTAAGAAGAGGACAAGATACCCTCCTCACTTAAAACCTACACCACATTAAAGCCCGAGAAAAACAAAGACCTCCAATAAATAGCCCCAATCAACTAGAGGCCAACTCTTGAATCCTCATAAGTTCCAAAAAACTCCTACCAAAAGCAACTCTACAATAGAACAACCAATAAAAGGAGTAGTCTAGGAAAGATAGATAAAGAATGGAAAAAAATTGCATGCAAGCACTAAAAGACCAAAGAACACCAAGTACATGTCCAACATTTTGAGTTGAAGAAATATCATGCACAAAGTCAGTGAGGATCACAACCAGTGCAAAAAAACCTTGAACTAATAGAGGAAGGGGAAGAGAAAAGGAAAAGTAGAGCACCTAATAAAACTTCATCCCACGATTATAGAAATTATGGCCAAATACAAATTGACCAAGCCAAGTCCTCCATCTATCAAAGCTAAGGGGACCCAGCCACTATAGGCTAGGAACCCAAAAGTATAAGGTCTATGATCAACAAGTTAGATAAAACTGAAGCCACATAATACTTGACCGAGATCCAAGAAAATCTGCAAAGAGTAGCCTACAATAGAACAAAAAACCCAAAATTAGGCCTCCAACCTTTTCCTCAACCCCGCCAATGTAGCATGAGGGAAATCACCGATTATCCCTTCAACCCATGGGAAGAAGAGACTTAGGAGAGTCACCATTCCACCAAGATTAAAAACAAAACCAAATAGACAAACAACCTAGGAAAACCTAGAGCCAACAGTAACACAAATAACAAAAATAGGCAAAGGAGTCACATCAAAATCCCTTAAGCCAACATGATTTGTGCTACCAAACACAAAAAATCTAGTTTCCCATTAAGAGCCGTCTTCACTAAAGGAAAGAAGAAGACCAAACAGTTTCTTTGTAATAGAAGTAGGAACCAAAAGGGAAGAACTAATGGCTATAGAAGAATCCCCCAACACAAGGCACTCAACAAATCCATGATGTTCTACAATAGAACTAAGATCGAAGAAGAAAACCATATAAAGAACAACCTATAGCACACCTTTAACAACAAAATACCCACAATGCTCCCATTCTAACACAGGGTATGACAATTCGATCACAAAGGGTGCAACAAAAGAAATAGTAACAACCCTCTAGGAAAACCAAGCTTCACAGTCAAATCTCTCCTCTCTTGCAGTGCCAACAAAAATCCTACCACCACACTCCTTGCATTCCATTTATTTCAAAGTATTTAAAATGTTAGTTGTTTCTATCTAGAAGCCAAAACAACCACTTTAAGAAATTAGGTTGCATACGAAGACGACAAAAAAATAAACATTGAAATTAGATGTATCAATTAACATTTATAGGTGCATGAAATTAGCTATAATGAATATTGATATGCTTCTCCTAAAGATGTATAATTTATATATTTGATTTAGTTTGTTAGCTTGGCATGTCTTGCTTCAAGTATAAATTAGGTGATGAATTCCTCCTTTGTAGGTTTTATGATCAGTTCAAAGCTATACCAAAAATAGTATTCAGTAAGAGTCTTTAGTTACAAAACACAAATATGTAATCTAAGGTGGGGGCAGTACACAACATGCAATTCAATAATGAAGACCAACTTATTGGATATGACAGGCTTATAATTGTTTCCCTTCCAATAATGCATGCGACATTTGGGGATCATATATGACTATTAGATCAGGACCAACATATATAATAGAAGTTGGTGCAACAAAATTGCATTTTGAAAAATACAGGATCAAGATACAGTTAAAATTGACGAATAAAAAAGATTACAATTATTAATTTCGTAAAAGGAGACGATAATTCACGACCAAATGTTCATCCCTAATCATCTAGTTGGTCTTGACCTTGAAGAATTTTCTCGTATCTTTCAATCACACTTAACTTCTTGAATGAAAGCTTGAAGCACCATGCTAAGAACAAATTATGTGCACTAGATTTGCACATTCTTACTTGTCTTTCTGTCAAACATGAGAGAGCAAAATTGACTCTCCAGTTTTAAAACTAGTTTTGTCAGAAATTGACAGTGGAAGATTCTTCATCGTCAAAATGGACATTAGTGCGCGTGAAATGACTTGATCAATTTACCTGCCCACAGACAATGTAGCTTGAACAGTTTGTACAAGTTCTCTCAACAATTCACAGTAAATTCAACACATTCTGTTTGCTTTCATCTCCTAACGTTGGCTTTGCGACTGCTTATCCACCCTTTCTCTTCTCTCATTTTTTTCCTGTGTCTCGCTTGAGATCGTATGGTTAAGCTGCACAAGTGATGGAGAGTTTGAGACAGTATGAGCCTCCCACCACCAAACTCACTTTTGATGTGTTTCTCAGCTTTCGCGGAGTAGACGTGAGAAAAAGGTTTGTGGACCATCTGTACGAATCTCTCTCTGTAGCGGGGCTTCGGGTTTTCTTGGATAGTGAAGAACTGAAGAAGGGGGAAGGCATCGATGGCAGCTTGAAAGAGGCCATTGAAAAAAGTGATATTCTGGTATCCATATTTTCTCAAAGGTACGCAAAATCAACATGGTGTCTGGAAGAGGCGGCTCGGATGTGTGGATCGAAAGGCCTCATTATTCCTCTGTTTTATGGCATTGAGCCCTCTGATGTTGGCAGCGGCTATGCAGCCACGAAAATTGTTAACCATACGAAGGAGAAACACTTAGTTTTTTTCCCAAAAGTTTGCAAAAAATTATATAAAAAAAATGGTTTTCGTGGTTGGATAGCCACTACCTCTGATGTTCGCTACCCTCGAAGAACGGGAAGTAAATTTGAAAAGGCGTTCCCAAAACACCGCAGCCATTTGGATCGCCAGAATGAAAGTACCATTCAGAACTGGGAGAGTTCTCTTTGTGACATCTCTAGTCTTTTGGGTTGGTTAGCGGAAGCAGAATCTGGGTAATTGACTTTTATGTTCTCTAAAGTAGACCAGGGGCAAAACTTAACTTTTGTAGAGTTTATACGTATATGTCTATATATGTGTGTAAATGTATATATATCTATATATGTCTATATATATAGGCATGGTCTCCGCGTCCTTTTTCATTTTTTTCAAAACTTTTAGTTATATTTTAGAATTTTCAACAAAACAATTTAATTCAATTTTACATATTTTTATATAATTTTCTATACAACATTAACTTTTGAATTGCCAAATATTATTTAGAGTACATATATACATATATAATTCTTTTGTAACTCGTATCCTACGTTTCTTAATGGATATTAAAGTGTTCGAGGTTGACACAATATTTGTAGACTTGGATAGTACGGAAAGAGCTCCAATTACTAGCCATGTTCCAAATTACCGTGCACTCTTTGCTCACCCAACCCCCTAAATACTAACTTTAAAGAAATTGAAAAAATGGCTACTAGAAGCCCATCAATAATTTTCATGTATACCAGTAGCCTCTCACTTGTATTCAAGTTTTAACGGTTATTGGACAAGTTGTGCAACTTTAGTGTTAAGTATAAAGTTTTAATTTTTCTGACATGATTTGTTATTTTTAATTTTTTTTTAACAAGCGTGTTCTTAAATGTTAAAATACCTGCTTGAAGAATTTTCAACTTATAATATATTATATGAAATCAAAACATGATAAAAATTACATGACCTTAATCTTGACTCCGAGCTCTACAAAAAAGTATTTTTAGATTTTATAGCAAGGTAAATTTTGATAGAGAATTCAGGTCCAGAAGTGAGATCTTATGAGATTTACCTTTTTTTGCTTATTTGGTTGCCACATGGGATGCCACTTAGAGGGGTTCGGCAGGACCAGGTTCGGCTGGACTAGGTTTGGCTAAACCTAGTATGACCGAACCCTTCTGTGACCAAACATGGTTCCGCACATGAGCCACCCGACCCATTTTGGGGGTTTATATAGTTTTTCATGCAATGGGTTCGGTTGGAACCATTTCGGTCGAAAGGGTTCTAGCCGAAACCCTCGGGCCACATAGATGCCACATGGCATCTAGTGGATGCCACATAGTTTTGGTTGGAAGAAGTCTAGCGGCACCCCTTCCGGCTGGACCCATTCTGGTTGGAACCCCTAAGTTTGTCTTCTAGTGCAATAAAGTTTTGTACTTTTACCCCTTTATATGTCAAACTAAGTATGCTAAAGATGTTTTGAGAAGGTCTAAGATGTTGAACTGTAAGCCAGCTACAACACCAATGGTAACTAGTTCAAAACTTATTAAGAAAGATCAGGGGTCAAATGTTGATCCAATTTTATATAAGAGATTGGTTGGAAGTCTCATGTATTTGACAACATCAATTCCTGAAATAATGTTTTCTATAAGTCGAATATCTAGGTTAATGGAGTCTCCTATGAGTACCCACTGGAAAGCTGGAAAAAGAATCTTAAGGTATATTGCCAACACAAGAAAATTTGGCATTTTGTATACATCAATTGATGTTTTTAAACTGACAGGATATTCTGATAGTAATTTTGCAAATAGTGTTGATGAGAAGAAAAGAACATTTGGGTGTGTTTAGTTTTGGATCAAGTGCAGTAGTATGGGCATCAAAGAAGAAACCTATTGTAACTTTATCATCAACTAAGGTAGAATATGTTGTAGTGACAACAACATCTTGTCAGACTATTTGGATGAGAAGGATTTTGACTGAGTTGCTACATGAACAAGAAGAGTCGAATCAGATTTATTGTGACAACAAATCTGCCATTGCATTAGCAAAGAATCATGTTTTTCATAAGAAGAGTAAGTATATTGATACTAGGTATCATTTCATTCGAGAATTGGTAAATGTAAATCAAATTTGTATTGAATTTTCTAAATCAAAATATCAATATTTAGATATATTTACAAAATTGTTGACAAAGGAGTTATTGATAAGTAGGAGATATTTTTCACAACAAGTCAAATTGTGATATTGCTATCAAGATTCAATTGTGTAGTTTTTTTGAGTCAAACTCATTGACCCATGATTCATGAGTAGTGGTTCACACGAACCCATCTCTCATGAGAATGAATGGAACAATCATCACTCATTGGATCTAGGTGATTCTCACAGAGATGAAGCACTAGGAATTCACAAAAAATATATAGGAATTTGTATGTTGTAACAACAATTCTACTTAAGGATATATGGCCAAAATAGAGGGGGGGTGTTGAAATTGATTGTCATTTCATCTCTTCGTGTTGATTCCTAACTCCCATCGTCAATGCATAAAATCCAAATTTATGCTTATCTTGATGTGGCTGGGAGAAAATTTGATTTGCAAATCAGATTTGTACTTATCTTGGTCTACATAAATTGCATTTAGTCTTATCCTCACTTGTCATGTAGTGCAAGTTTCACAACCACCTCCAATTAGATAAATATGAGAAGACTCTGGAATGGTCTACCGTCAGTTAGTTAAGACTTTATATGCTGGAATCTGTTCATAGCTTGTAATATGATTTGCAAACTTGTTGCCCACTCCAATTAATTTGAACTACCTATGTTCACCAACTGAAGGAGATCAACTATTTTGTTGAGGACCCTATAAATATAGGTTATATATTTGCTTTGGGATATAGTCAAAATAGTTATTGCAAACTCTGTAGATTTCCCTTAATGACTGTATTTTCATATTGTGATTTATATAATTATTCTGTAGAAGATTTGATGATTGCTTCCAATTATTTCAATGCACTCTATTTTAGTTATTTTTCTATGCTTGTTTCATCTTAACACTCTGTAATCTCTTGCACCCTTCAGCAATGATGCATCCAATTGCCTCCAATCTATCTGTTGAGTTGTTATTTTCCCTAAGGGTGGGTTGAATCTTGACATTAGCCATGTTGCACAAGATATTGCAGCTTTTGGTGATGATGTCATTAAAAACTCACCTAGAAGTCACTTTTAATGATGAGACTGTGAACGTCGTATTTATAAGATAGAAATCCCATTATGAGATGCTACCACCTCATTAACATTGGTATTTTTAACCCTTAAATTGACCATGTAAGCCAACATTAGTTTTCATATAGGATTTTTTGTTTACTTGATAATTCTTTAATTATAACAAAATGTAATTATTGATTGTGTTGTTAACATGATACAATAGCATGAATAAAGATATCACATCCCTCTCTTGAAAGAGACACAAGAGTTTCTCCAAAGGTTCTACATGATTGAGTCACAATCATGTTACATAGATTAGCAAAGATGATACGTAACTCCATGAGGTAGGCTTTTTTTGGTTCGTTTAGTTAATGGCTGAAAAATGTACTTCACTTACTTTCCTTTTAGATTTTTTGGAATATTAGACCGTGAAATTGACAAGGAAACAAATTTAATATGCTAAGATTAAGAATAACAATTACTTCTAGTTCCAAAATTTAACAAATTCCAAAAGAGAGATAGGATAACAAGAGATTAAAAGTGTACCCAAACAAACCACTATGCCAAGGCTTTTGCCAACTACATTGGTTTAAAAATTAGCCATAGAGAATTCCATAAATTAGCCACTTGATAAGGGAGTAAGGAAAGCCTCAACATAACCTTTATTTCAAACAAAAGACATCAAAAATGTCAACAACCTTCCCTACTATAAGAATCTAAATGTCACTAAAACCTTTTGGAGAAACTAGAAAAGACATATTAGACCTATTATCAATAAAAAAAAAAACATTACAGTTTTAATGATAAACTTTCACTTGGATAACTATCTCAAACTAAAAATACATATTAGACCTCTTATTTGATAAAAAAACATTACAAATTTTACAATAATCTTTCAGATATATATCTCTCAATCTTTCATCCTCCATAATAATAAAATAATCATTATATGGACCCTCCACTTCCTCATCTATATCAAAGTGTCCATCTTCATTTTGTTAACTGTCCTATCTACACCTTCATGGCTTGTCTACACTTTATATCTACTGCAAGTCAAATTTAAGTGCCCCATTTGCTCTTTATAAATATAACCTGTTTAATCAATACCGCAACACGAGTATTACATGATTACATGAAAATAACAGCTTTGCCAATAAAATGATTGGAGAAATGTTTTCCTGCGTGACCGAGAAAATATGGTCAATTATAAAATATCAGATTTGTAACATGAACATGGAGGCCACAATGGATTTGACCAACAATCTAATTTGTTCCCCAGTATTCTTGAAAATCTAAAACATTTGGTAAAAAAATATAAAATAATTATCTTACATTAAAATGACAAACAAATATCCCCATTAAATCAAATGATTTTTAACCTAAATCTAAATTTCTTAGCATAATAATATATATCACGTATTTAGTATTCAATATTCTCTGGCAAAATGTTAGACCACATAATTCTCTCTTTTACTTGACAAGCCCAAATAACCTGTCAAACTAATTTATTTATAGTACAACTAAAAATCATTTGGAGGAGTTTTAAGGAAAAAGGATTTCACGTACTGATTTGAAAAGAGATAATAACAACTGGAAAACTTACCAATCATCTAGTTTGGTGGGGACTCGACGTCAAAGTAACGATTTCACAAATTTCTAAAATTATTAAACAAACTCATTTGAATACTGTGTTGCGGTCTGTGTAATGAACGCATAGCTGTTGCCCTTTCCATTATGAGATAAGATTGTGCTCTTAGACTTTCCATACACGAAATTGTCAATATTAAAGTACAATTATTGATTCTCTTTTGAATTGTATTTATTAAGCTGGGTCAAGCGTAATTCTCACGGTAAGAAGTCATTTGGGTCACTTTCTTTCATAACATTAGTGTTCTATTGTGTGAGCATATTTGGGTAATTTGTAGAAATACAAAACTATCCAATTTCAAACTATTATAACATCATGTTGGAGTTTATAATATCTCAAATAGACTCAACCAATGGGAATATATACATATGAAGAATTTCTAGGAAAAATATTTAATAATATTATAGATAACAATTGTCATACAAACAAGTAAAAAATAAATAACAAGTAATGAAAAATGATTTATGTATACTATTTGTAGATCCTACAACTTATTTATCAATACATATTAGCTGCAAAAGAATTCATTTTTTGTTGACATCAAGGAATAATTGAGAACTTCTAAGATAGATGGAAGCTAGTTCTTTTACCATCGCCTCATGCAACAATAATGAACTACTTCACTATTTTCTAGAAAACTCTTTTGTGATTCTATGTTCAATTAACTTTTAAATTAATTTGGTGTTTATGATTTCGAAGGCAGTGATAATTTCTAGGTATATGATAGAGATGGAGCACATTTTGCCTACTATTAACTAATGAGCCTCCTTTTTCCCTCATATAATTGAGACAACAATCCCTTCTATTGCAAAGAAGAGTATTGAGATGTAGTTGCTATAGTCCAATAAATAACTCATATAGATAAATTTTGCAATGTAGTAGACATCTCTTTTAGGGTGTTGATGTTGAGCTTTTGAGACACCAACTATAATCACACATTTTTGCTGTTTACATATTTACATAATAGATTTGAGTGTTCATAGAAGATTTACATGGCTATAACATTGGCACATATCTCATTGAGGATTCTCCATACTTTGAGGAGTATGTCACATTGGGTAGGACACGTGATACATCTATATGGCAGCGGCTAAACTCCTTATAAAATGCACCAAAGATAAAAGAATGTCAAACTTTTTTTTGTGTCCCATCTATATTAGATTGTATGGTCATGATTGACTAGTTGATGTGACCTTTAGTGTTGACAAAGAATGAGTTTATAATAAAATTGTATAATTTGGTATATTTCATATGAAATTTATTAATAATTATGTTAATCCATTACGATTAAAAATATGTATTATAAATTATAATATTAAATTATTAAATTATTCATCACGCATTCTCATGGTTTGCTGTGAAAGGCCAAAGAGCATGTATCCTCCCATATGCCTTGTGATGCATCTGACCTCACATCACAGCTGGAACTTTCTGCAGTTGCAAGAGTGATGCCATCACTCTCTTCTAAATTTCTCAAGCAATATCACTGTTCAGTGATATTCCACTGTTTAGACTTTAATGGATTCAAACTTTTTTGACTGAAAATTAGAATTCCTAAAACCATTAAATCAATTGATTAATAAGTAACTTACATATAAATTTGTTATCATATGATATGATTATATATAAAATGTATTGGTTCAATATGGGAAAATGCCGGATCACATCAATTTCTCTTTCAATTTACTGGCTCAAAGAACCTCTCAATCTAATTTATTTAGTCTAAAACAAAATCATTCACGGGATTTTAAGAAAAGCAAGTTTCAGGTGCTGAACTGGAGGATAATTAAACTAGTTTTAAAAAACAAAGAAACAACTGGCGAAATTACCAACCATGTAGATTAGTGAGGAATCGACCTCAAAGCAACCACTTCACAAACTGCTAAAATTATTAAACAAATACACTTGAAAACTACCCGGCGGTAATAAGAAAAACAAAGAATACATTATAATTTTTTAAAGGGGTTGTTCTGAAGGCTCCTTCAAAACACCATTTTCCGTTTGTGGACAGGGCCATTAATTTATTGGACAATGAAAAAGTGTAATGAACACATAGCTGTTACCCTCTCCATTATGAGATAAGATTGAGGTGTTAAGACTTTCCATATACACGGAATTGTGAATAGTAAAGTAGTCCCTCTCTTCGCAGACATCGGATAAAAACTATTGATGCAGTCCAATTGGTTGTTCTCTCCATTGACTTGTATTTATTGAGCTGGGTCAGGCGTAAGATGATAGCGATGCATCGAAACAAAATAAGATATTTTCATGCCGGGACTATAATATGCATATTTTACAAATAGAATTATCCTTGGATAAACCGGATCTTTTGTCTATATTCATCGATGTTGTACAGATTTTATTATGTCATTGAGAATTAAATTATTTTTGTGAAATCGAATAATTATGCCGAAGGCGTTTCTTATATGAAACGCATTCGACTGGGTTAGTTTGATCGATGGCCGTCTTGCATGCCGTACGCATGCAAGACGATTGAAATCATCACAGCCGTCCGCACCTTTTCAAAAAACTATGAATCTATTACATTGTGTGAGTGTGAACGCGAGTACAAAGCTATTTATTAACTCGCGGTCAGCCGTGGTTAGCTCTGCAGTTAACTTTATGCAGCGCTGACGAATCCGTCAGAAGTCACAGGCGCTCTGAGGAATTCGTCAACAGTGACAGGCTGCTATTCGAAAATCTCGTAAACCGTAATTAAAAAAAGTATTGCTTGACTCAAACTGCAACAATCTATTAAAAAGGTTTTATAATATATATTTCTTCCTCTGATTACGCTTCATTTACATTGGATTCTCTTTTATGTCCCGTCCTTTGCAAGTTTTCAACTGCTGCAAACGAACAAAACAAATGGGCTTGTCAAAAAAAATCTGACAAGGATCTAAATGATGGGTTCTGCCTATAAAACCCACCTTGCTGCTAAATTCCTTATCTCCTTGCTCATACTCTTCCAAATCCTCCAGCTTCTTGACCGTCACCGGCGTATTTGTGGTCTCCAGGACTCCTCTATAAACCGAGCCGAAACCGTCGCTGCCAAGTTTGGCAGTGAAGTTATCAGTGGCTTCCTGCAGAGCCCGCAAGGTTGAAAAGCAGAGGATACGGTTGTACATCCACGCCTTTTGTTCTCTCCTGATCGAGAAGATGCCAACATACCAAAAGCGAAATAAACAAGAGAAAGTTGAGAGAAGTCGATGCAGAAACAAACCCTCGCAGAAATTTCCGATCGGAAGCCGAACAAGTAAAATGGTTGACCCCAGGCGGTTCCAACGGTTGAATCGCCTCACCGCAAATTCTGATGAAGGAAACAGAACGGGACGAAGGCAACTGAGGGCACACACAAGTCTATTTCCCGTCAATGCCTGGCGACAGAGAGCACAAACAAGACCCCTGGCTAGAGCCTGAGTTTGCTCTTGCGAAAGAAACGCCTGGCTTCCAAACGAAACATACAAAACCGAATTGGGGCTTTGAGAATCTAGCCATTGCACCAATTTTTGCTCACTAATGTCCGATCTTTTCCCCCTTGTGTTAGCAATGCAGCCCAAAGGAACGACGGGAAGGACAGATAAAACGAGCTTACCGTTTAATACATTTTTCAAGTGCTGCAGATAACGAGGCTCGACCTCCTCGAACGTGTTGACAAGCATTCCCCAACATTCACTAATTGACTGCATCTTCCCCACTAAAAACCTTAGACCCTGGTCGGTGCGATCTGGTACGAGAAATCTTCGAGGCATCTGCTCCTTCGTAAATTTAACTGCAGATGACAAGATATCATCGACCATAACGCAATCGCCCTCCTTGCGCAACGTATCCGTGGTTATGATGCGACAGATGGTGGATAAGGTGACTGCTCTGGACAAAGCCAGGAGGGCACACACAAGTTTGTTTTCTGTCAATGAATTTTCACATCCCGTATTCTCCACACAACCAGTTCACCTGGCATTCGTCTTCCAGTGCCTGCCATCCGACCACCCAATCGCCTGAATATATCAGATACGATATTGCTTGCCATAACACAATTAGAAGTACGACAGAGATCTCTTTGTGGTGAAGGGGTGGAACATTTCATCTGATAAACTGCATATTGCTTGCCATAACACCACAGGACTCATTAAAATCTGCACGGCAAAAAAGTAGTAATTGAATAAGGACTCATGTTTATAAAGACATTTGTTTGCACTATTTGCTTCCACATAATTACATGCAGGACACTACACAACAATTGCATGCTGAGACTTTGGTTTTCGCCCCCTTCCTCTATATCTGGGCATTCTCTTGTGTGGAAGTCTACAATGCCTCCGATCGTGCCAACGGAAAGTTGCCGGTGCTCTTATTTTTGAGGCAGTTGTTAAACCTTGCTCAACTCTTGTTAAACGGTGACAGGCAAAACTCAGAGTGTCTGACATTATGCAGTCACCTTAGAAGAACGTGCATTCTCTCGCCTTGGAAATTTCAAAACCTTTCCCGCCGTTCTCCAACCGCAAAGAGTGACCAATAGCACAATGCGAGAATATTTTTTATGGTCGTCTGGGACCCATTTGTTAGTTGGGTATTAGGGTTTACATAGGTTAGATATTAGGGAGTTTTGTTTACAGTAGTAAGAAGGTTGATAAATATAAAGGGGTGTGTGGTTTTGTAGTCCTGGTAAGTTTTATTTTAAGATTGTAATTTTTAAATTCTTTTTACACCTGTGAAAACCCAAAGCTACTAATTGAAGAATCTAATGAACAAGATCATTTTATCATGATTTATCGCTCTTCATTAGTATTAGGATTTTGTGTTACTTTTCTAATATTCATTAGGATTTTGAGCAGTTTAATAAGAATTTTTTACTATTCTAGAAACAAATCTTTAGAAAATGGATCGGTTGCTGCCATTTGTTCAATTTTTTGTTTCATGTGGCGGCTTGCAGAGAGTTTCATATGCATTTTTTGTCCTCTTTGTTGTAGAAAGAGTTCCATATATTGGGAGTTTTGCAAGCAATAAGGCCGATACATATGAATGGTTGTGTTGTTTCAATCATATAGTATTTTTTCAATCATATAGTATTTTTTCAATCTGTTTTTCATTTTTTTTGAAGTACAAATATTAAAAAGAACAAGCCCAATAATTTAAGAATGTGAGGAACAAGATTATTTTACCATGATTTACCACTCTCCTATTGTTATTAGGGTTTTGTATTTTCTTTTATATATTCATTAGGGTTTCATGTTTGGATTTTGACAGATATATTGTGCCTAAGTGGCCGGCCACCGTAATAATTCCAATTCAAATAGTTATCATTTTGAGCTAAGCATCAACATTGAAGTTTCCTCTATGTCATGTGCTCCTTTGTTATTTTTTGAAGTTAAATTCTGGGATTTTTAATGTTCAGACCTTTGTTGGACTCAAAATTGATGTTTATTTTTCTGCCACAAACCTATAGACTACTGACCCTTTTGATATTTATACAAACTCCGATATGCAACCTTGCCTCATGTGACCCTAATAATTCCTAATAATTCTAATTCAAATAGCTACCATTTTTATCAAAACACTGCCATTGAAGTTTACTCGGTGTCATGTGCTCTTTCATTTTCTAAAATGTCTACAAATTTGTCTATTGGGTTTACATTGTCTGCATTCCAAGCCGAATCATTAGATCTACACTTTTTGCCTTGGTTGGACTCAAAATTGATGTCTGCTTTTCTATGGCAAACATAGGTCATAGGTCAAAGAGCTGAGACTTGGCTATACATGTTAATGCTTTTGAAAATCTAACACTTTATTCTACATGTTAATGCTTTTGAAAATCAACACAGCTCGAAATTTGGACATTAATACATAACCACAAAGTTATGCCCTGCAAGGAAATATTTTACCTTTAGATGATTGTAATTCCAGTACTTAAGTAATGTTTTATCTTTTATTTTGGCATATAATATTTCAGATTTTGTTTTAGCATTTCAGAAAGAGGATAATATCAAAACAGTAATGACATTTATTCATTTCACAACTTTTTCCTATTTTAAGCTGTAATTATATTTAAAGATTCTAATACATTCAGAGTATTTGAACATTGTCTAGATGAATTGAAGGAGTTTTATAGCATCTGAACACTACTTTTTTCTTTGACCAAAGAATCCATTAAGGTAGCAATTTGAATTCTCCTAAGCAATTTCAAATCACAACTACAGCTTGATGGAGCATTGTTGTCTCAATGTCTCTGAATGTGTTTGAAACTGGTATCTGGAAAAAATTAAACGTCATTTCAAATTATCATCTTTAGATTTATCACAAATATATCTTTGAGATAAGGAGAGGGAAGTCTTTAAGCTATATATGAACTCTTGTATTTTCTTTTTTGTACAAGCCCACAGACATATGTTGCTTCTTTTCAAGCTTTTTTAATGCCGGTTTTGGTATCTAATTCATAAATTAGTCTGTTAAAATTTTATTTTGGAAAAATGAGATTTTGGAGTTAAAATACATTTCAAACTTGACTGTCATAGAGTAAAATGACAATAACACAAAAATTCAAATGCCACACTTTGTTGGAATTGTTGTCTCTTGATTCGGTCTACTTAAACATAGAATAAAAATCAAATGTATACTATACATATCGGCTCATTGTTACATGCGAAAAAGCACGTAACTGCTAGTGTAAAATGTTTCTTATAAAGAAATTAATTGAAGCCTTGGACTGAACGTCGGAGTGGGCCCGTGACACCATTTCAAAATTTGCACTGTCTCAATGCGAAATCCGATGGTGAACTTTTTAAAACCTATTCTCCACTGACGGACTTCGTAGTCAGGGAAGGAAAATTCCGGGATTGGTTGCAGCTTTCACTTTCAGTTATGGAATGTCGTGCAGTACATATTTAAAAGAATTTTTTAATTTCAAACTTTTTATACTTACATTAAAATCAACTGTATTTTTCACTTTTAAAAAATGTTTTATTTTAATTTTTTTCTTTTCAATTTTTATTTATTATTTTTTACTGGTTTTAAAGATTATATTAATAAAATAATATATTTTATAGAAATTATTTTCAAACATAATAGCCTACACATATAATTAAATACATTACTAATAATGAATAATAATATAGTTAAATTTTATAACAAATACAATCAATGAAAAAAAAATATACCATTTCGGAATAACTTATTCAATCAAAATTACAATTTATATTTCAAAATTGACTACATTAATAAGAATAAGTAATCGTATTCTAAATATCTATACATATTTCTCAACCATAAAAAAATCCTAAACATAATCCATACGATTTAATTTTTTATGTTCTCAATACAATTTACATATTAAAACTTATATATATATATATATATATATATATATATATATATATATATATATATATATATATATATATATATATATAATTTAGAAAAATTAAGAAAATTCACATATATTCGACATACAAATTGCATACAAAAATACAATTGCTAGTGTATAATAAAATTATTAGGAATGATGTCTTGTTGAATTAAAAAACCTGATATCTTTTGGAATGAGACATGAGATTTTACTTGACAAAATAGGTAGAATTGTGACTCTAAGTTGAAGGGGGCAACGTGCTTTTTATAAAGATTAAGTCAGTGAATGCAAAGATGTAATATACTTTAGGAACAGTGCTACGTTTATGTCTTAGGTCAATTTGGTGTAGATCAAGTAAAAGGAGGGTTGTCATTGTTTTAGGACAAAGTTGAGATGATTATTATCTGAAATAAAGTAACTGTGTTACAAAATCATAATGTACTAATGTTATAACTTGGTCACAAAATGGTTTTTAGTGACAATCTTAAGGATTGATAGTTAACATGTCTAGAATCATGATTGCATGATAATATGAATGGGTTACAATTTGACTGCATTATAATATTCCCATGTTTTTAATTGTTTAAAAGAAAGAAGAAAGCCACAAGTCATTTTAGTCATTTTTCTTCATAACATGAGTCTTATAGCTTGAGTATATTTGGACAATTTGTAGAAATACAATAAATATTCAATGCCAAACTATTGCAACATCATTGATGTTTGTAATATCTAACACATATTAAACCTCTACACACACACACATATATATATCTGTGTGTGTGTAGATATATATATGTATACATTCATATATATATATATATATATATATATATAAATACATACATACATACATACATACATATACACACACACACACACACACACACACACACACACACACACACATATATATATATATATATATATAGATACATACATACATATATATATATATATATATATATATATAGATACATACACACACAC
>BSBK01013565.1:0-33365 GCA_027943335.1 Chamaecyparis obtusa | reverse complement strand
GTAAAATGAGGGTATGCCCTCATACTTAAAATTCTGTAAATAGGGGAATGCCTCTATATCATAACTCGTGTAATTATGTTTAGACTTTTAGGTCTCGGGCTAAAGTGAAGGTTTTCTTTTCTCCATTCTTTTCTACCAGTTCCTATTTTGAACGAAGGTCATTGTATTTAAATTTTAAAAGTTAATAAAAATATATGACTTAGGCCTTTTACCAATCAAAAATAAAAAATAAAAATTATACTACTAATTAATATCTAATTACGACAATACTAAAATTTATATATAATATAATATTTAAAAATGATCTAAATTTACATATAAAAAATTTAAATTGAAAATAACAAATTATACTAATATAACATTCTCCAAAATACTAAACACAACATTTAATTAAATATATTTGATTAAAAATTAAAAATATTATGCTACAATATTAAGATTCTGTATAATATTATATTTAAAAATATTTTAAATTGAGATCTCAAAAAATCTAAATTGAAAAAAAAGCTAAATTATATAGAAAAAATCTATAATTTCTAAATCAAAAAATAAAAACCAAAGCAATATAATAAATGATATGAAAAAAATCACTAAAATCTAAATTGAAAATTAAAGATTATACTACTAATTAATACTAATATAATATTTTATTAAATATAGTTTAATGAAAAAAAATATTATAGTACAATCTAAATTGTAAATAAAAGCTAAACTAATATATGCTTAAAGCTAGATTTTGTTTTTTGAACAATGATTTAATATTAGAAAATAATCTCCCATTATATACATATTCTGAATTTATATGATATTCTTGTTACTACAATACTAAAAATTACATATAATATAATATTTAAAAATATCTAAATTTACATATAAAAAATTTAAATTGAAAATAAAAAATTATACTAATATAATATTCTCCCTGAACATAATATTTAATTAAATATATTTGGTTAAAAATTAAAAATATTATGCTGCAAAATTAAGATAATATTATATTTAAAAATATTTTAAATTAAGATCTCAAAAAATATAAATTGAAAAAAAAACCTAAATTATATAGAGAAAATCTATAATTGGGAAATGAAAAATAAAAACCAAAACAATATAATAAAATATATGAAAAAATCAGTAATTTCTAATTGAAAATAAAAGATAATCAAATAAATGATGTGGAAAAGTCAAATAATCTTTTAAATGAAAAAAATCATTTTTTAAAAGATTTTAAATTTTCATAAAAACAAAACCCTCCTTTTTCTTCCTCATCCCTTTTATGACTGAATTTGTTAATAGGGACTGTTTCTGAGTTTGATTGTAGGTTTATTCATTTTACGTTACAGATCACAGATCACAGAAACAGGGTACTCTTGTTTTGATAAAGGTCATGGGCACTATCCAGAATCATACATGCTCGTTGTTGGCAGAAACTGTTTTTGATATATCTAATGGGGTTTATTTCGAAATTCTGGACAAAGGCTTGGCCATACAGGTCTTCAGGCCATTAGAAGAGCTCAAGAATTCTTGTACCAAGATATGCATTACCCACAACATTTTCAGAGTGGAGGCGGCCCTTGTTGCAAAAACAGCCCTGATGGGTGTTCAGGATGAAAGGATTGAAAAAACAAATGAGATAGATTATAAAACTAAATAACAAATGCAAAGACGAGATTTATCCTGGTTCACCACAAATTGTGGCTACGTCCAGATTGCAGAGTATTGTATTATATCTCAAAAAGGTTGATTACAAATGAACAGGAGCAGCAAATATATAAAGGCTCCAGATGAATACAATGAACGGTTTATAGAACCGAACAGACATAATAAAATACATAAGAAATTAGATGCCTGTTGGCCTTCACTTCTAACAAACTCCCACCTAAAGGACAACCATACTGCAACTGTTCACCCAATACCCTACTGAAGTGCTGCCTTACTGTTTCTTCACAAGGCCAAGAGAAGTCCTTGCACAATCAAACTTCTCTTTGCCGACAACCTTGGTGAATATATCCGTTGGATTGATCTTAGTATCAATCTTGACCACTTCCAACTTTCCCTCTTCAACTGCATGACGAACGAAGTGAGCATGTGCGTCAACGTGCTTAGAGCGACGTTGTGAAGAGTGATTATGAGCCATGAAGATAGCACTGTGGCTATCACAAAACAATTTATACTCATTTTGATGCACTTTCAGATCACCAAACAGCCGCTGAAGCCAAATCATTTCCCTTGCACCTTCGGAAAGAGCTAAGTATTCAGCCTCAGTTGAAGAAAGAGCAATGCAATGTTGCAACCTTGAAGCCCAACTGATGGCAGCTCCAGCAAACGTGAAGATATATCCAGTAGTAGACCTTCGTTTGTCCAAATCTCCGGCAAGATCAGAATTGGTGTAACCTTGCAGCTGAACCTGATTACCTCCAAAACATAATGCAAAATTTGAAGTTCCTTTTAGATACCTTAGTATCCACTTAACAGCTTCCCAATGAGCTTTCCCGGGATTGCTCATGAATCTGCTCACTACTCCCACCGCATGAGCAATGTCGGGGCGAGTGGAAACCATTGCATACATGATGCTGCCAACTGCGGATTTATATGGAATTTTCTCCATGAATTCCTTTTCTTCTTGTGTTTTAGGACACAAATCTGAACTTAAACGGAAGTGACCAGCAAGGGGAAGAGGAGCAACTTTAGCATCAACCATGCCAAACCTCTCAACAACTTTATCAATGTATTGTTGTTGTGATAATGTAATTTCTTTCTTCTTCTTGTCCCTTGTGATCGTCATGCCAAGAATCTTCTTGGCTGCCCCTAAGTCCTTCATGTCAAACTTTCTTGCCAATTTCTCCTTTAACTCATTGACTATTCGTTTGTTTGTGCCAGCCACTAACATATCATCAACATAAAGAAGAAGAATGATGAATTCACCATTAGGAAGTCTCTTGAAGTAAACACATGGGTCTGATTCACATCTTGTGAAATTATTTTCAGTCATGAAGTGGTCAAATTTGATGTACCACTGTCTAGGAGCTTGTTTGAGGCCATACAAACTCCGATTTAACTTGCAATAAAGATGTTATTGCCCCTTTTTGATGAATCCTTGAGGCTGTTCCATGTATAATTCTTCTTCTACATCACCATGTAGGAAAGTGGTCTTCACATCAAGCTGTTCCAATTCAAGATCCCATGCTGCTGCTAATCCCAAGACTGTTCGGATAGTTGTCATTCTAACAACCGGTGAGAAGATTTCATTAAAGTCTATCCCCTTTTCCTGATCAAACCCCTTTACCACCAATCTGGCTTTGAAGCGTTTTCTGCCTTCATCTTCTTCCTTAATCCGGTATACCCACTTGTTTCTAAGCGGTCTTCTATTAGGTGGAAGAGGTACCAATTGCCAGGTGTGATTATTGAGTAAGGAATTCATCTCTTCATTCATCTCTTGTTGCCATTTATCACTATTGGCGTCTTTGAGAGCAGCTTTGAATGTTGAAGGTTCTGCAAATTCTGAGACAAGGATTGTAGGTTCTGCTTCTTCAACGAACAATAGCTCATAATCCGAGTATTTAGCTGGCATTCTTCTCTGTCTGGTTGATCTTCTCAATTGAGGTTCAACACCTTCTGTCTGATCCTGAACTAGCTCAAATGGAGAGCCAGAAGTAGTAGTTTTGGGATGTTTATTTCCTTGCTTAAATCTCTGCCTTTCTGTTTGGATATATTCATTTGCCCCCAAATTCTGTGAGAGTTCTTCAAAGTTCTCTGTTATCTGTTCTCTGTTTCTACCATGACTGGTTTCTTTATCACCATGATTGGTATTGTTATCGATACCACTTTGAGTTTCATTAGTAAAGTTACCGCCTGTTCTTTGCCGTGATTATAATTGCAAGTGAAACCGTGAGTATCTCTGCCAAAATTGTGAGTTTCTTCACTGTCAAAATCGTGAGATGCTGCAATTTTGTTACCGCAATGACTGGTGTATTGCGGTGGCAGGGGATATCTTGACTGGTCTCCTTTACCATTATTTGCATTAGCGGGAGTGTTATCATTGCTACCACAAGTGATATTTTTGCTACCGTGAGTATAAGTGTTATCCCTGTTACCGTGAGTGTTATGGTTGCTGTGAAGACCATATTGACTGGTATTGCCGTCGATTTCATGACTCCCACCGTGAATTCCAAACTCCCTGTCAAAACCGTGAGTTTCTTCCCTGTTGGCAGTGTGGGGAAATTGCCCACCGTGAATGTTGTCTTGCCTGTCACCATGGGTATTACCGTGTGTGGAATTGCCGATATCAGGTGTATTGTCTACTATGCGATGAGTTGTGTCCCTCCCGCGTTGTATTATATCCCTGCCGAGACTAGTATAACCGCAATGATAGGTATCACAGTGTGATAAAAATCTTTCACCCTTGCCGTGTTCTGCAGAATTCCTGACGTGACCAGTTTCTTTCAAACCGTATGGAGGTAGAGCATGGTCATAATGTGCTCCTGTCTATGAGTGCTCCCTATTATGTTCTTCACAGCTACCGTGAACAGGGGATGTAGGAAAATAGGCTTCGGTGGAATATGGATTCCAATCATGAGGATTTTCATTCATCAAACCGTCTAATGAGGAGCTTTGAGAATGCTGAGGCATAGAGGGTAGAATAGAAATTGGGGAGTTGGCTGTAGGATTCACATGTGAGTAGATGGGGGAATTCTGATTGCCATTATTCATCATGTCGAATAGGGGAATATATTCTTTTGTAGAAATTTCTTCTTCTTTAGAGTGAGGAAATGTATTTTCATTAAAGACTACATCCCTGCTTTTGATAATTTTTTTATCAGTTAAGCTCCAAAGTCTATAACCAAATTGTTCTTCCCCATATCCAACGAATATGCAAGGCTGTGATTTGGGATCCAACTTGCTCTGTTTTTCTTTAGGAACATGTGCAAAACCCTGACAACCAAACACTTTAAGATGGGAGTAGGAAATTCTTCTTCCCTTCCATTCTTCTTCCGAAATTTCGAAGTTCAACTTTGATGACGGACTTCGATTGATCAAATAAACCGCTGTATTGCATGCTTCAGCCCAAAACTCTTTTCCCAAACCTGCATGAGAAAGCATACAGCGAGCTTTCTCAAGGATTGTTCTATTAAGTCTTTCCGCTGCCCCATTTTCTTGAGGGGTGTAGGGGACAACTTTCACCCTACGGATACCATTATCTGCACAATAGTTATCGAATTCCAATGAACAAAACTCCCCTCCATTATCCATTTTTAAACATTTAATTTTGTGGCCTCTTTGGTTTTCAACAAGAGCTTTGAAAATTTTAAATTTAGAAAAAACTTCTGATTTATTTGCCATCATATATATCCAAACTTTCCTAGTACAATCATCAAGGAAAGTAATGAAATATTTAGCGCCTCCTAAAGAGCTTACCTCGGTAGGACCAAAGACATCCGAGTGCACAAGCTCCAATGGTTTAGCCTTCATCTCATGCCCATCTTTCAAGAAGCTGACCCGCTTTTGCTTGCCGTAGAGACAATGTTCACAAAACTCCAAGTTTGCTGATTGGAGACCCGGTAGTTGATCCCTCTTGAGTAGTGCTTCTAGGCCTTTCTTGCTCATGTGGCCTAATCTTTGATGCCAAAGTGCCGCATCGCTGCCTATGATTGTCATAGCAGCTCCCACCTCATTGATTGGTTTCAAAATATAGAGGCTACCGGTCTTCTCTCCTTTAGCAATAGCCAATGAACCTTTGACTATTTTCCAAGTATCCGTGAGTTCTGTTTTAAATCCTTGGATATATAGTTGGCTGACTGAAATTAAATTCCTCTTTAATTGAGGAACATGTCTAACATCCTTGAGCAACAATTTTGCTCCACCTTCTAGATGCAAAAGAACTTCTCCTTTCCCAATGATTTTACATGCTTTATTGTCGCCCAAAAACACTTCTCCAAATTCACCTTCTTGATAATTTTTAAAATAATCCGTACTTGAAGTAGCATGGAAGGAGGCTCCGGAATCTATCACCCAAGAATCTGATTTTGAGTCGCTTGTAGAAAGAACTAGAGCAGCTTCATCTGCTCCATAGGCTGTATTAGCTTCACAATTCCTCACTCTTTCTTGTGCTTTCTTATAGAATCTACAATTTCGTTTTGAGTGGCCTAGTTTGCCACAAAACCAGCACTCTCCATTTCTTCCTCTTGACTTTGATCGATTGGGTGATCTTGATTTCCTTTGATTGTAATTATTGTTTCTATGCTGGCTTCTTCCCCTTCTTTCGATGCTCACCATGGTAAGGGCATCACCGGCTGAGGTGTCTTTGTTACTTCTTCTCATATCTTCACTAAGTAAAGTAGCAACCACATCATCATAGACCAGCTTCTTTGAGGAATTAGCAGTGCTAACCGCTGTAACTACGGGATCCCAGCTATCCGATAAAGAACATAATAAGATGATAGCTTTGGCTTCATCATCTTGAGTCATTCCAACCGAGGTTGCTTGACACAATAAAGTGTTCAAATCATTCACATGATTCGACATTGTAGTTCCTTCATTTTCAGCTTATAAAGCTTCTTCATAATGAAGATTTTGTTCGCAGCCGATGCCATTTCGTATGTGCTCTGAAGTTTATCCCAAACTTCTTTTGTTGTCTTTTCATTGTAGACATTAAACAGAACATTTTGTGACAGCGAAAGAAAGATTGATGCCATTGCTTTATCATCAATTTTCTTCCAATATTCATCCGACATCGCTGCTGGTTTATTAGCTTTTCCATCTATTGCGATTTCGAGTTCTTGCTTGATCAGCAAAGAACACATTTGCACTTTCCACAGGCTGAAGTTTTTGCTTGCGAATTTCTCTATTTTTGAATCCTCCATCTCTCCGGAAATTCAAACCCCGATTTCCAACCTGCACAGCCTGTGCTCTGATACCAATTGAAAGGATTGAAAAAACAAGAAAATTATACAGCAGATTATAAAACTAAATAACAAATGCAAAGACGAGATTTATCCTAGTTCACCACAAATTGTGGCTACGTCCAGACTGCAGAGTATTGTATTATATCTCAAAAAGGTTGATTACAAATGAACAGGAGGAGCAAATATATAAAGGCTCTAGATGAATACAATGAACGGTTTATAGAACCGAACAGACATAATAAAATACATAAGAAATTAGATGCCTGTTGGCCTTCACTTCTAACACAAGAAACATTAAGAGATGTGCAACTTTTACATTTTGTAGATGGAAAACCTGTGGATGAGGCACTTGAGGTTATGTCAATATTTTCATCTGCATTAGAAGGGTGCATGCTGAGATCCTTGACTCTTGAGATAGGGGAATCGGGAGAGAAAGGCGTCAAAGCTTTCGCACCACTCTTCAAATCTCAGAAAACACTGGAAAAATTGGAACTCGTTTGGATGAACATTTCCGGAGAAGCTGCTAGAGCCATTTGTGAGCTGCTTCCATCTTTTGAAACGATTAAGAGTTTGCATTTCAATTACAACGAGTCAGGAGATGATGCAACACAGACCATTTCAGAGCTTGTTAAGAAATGCATTGCTCTAGAGAGTTTCGTTTTCTCAGGATACCACATAGGCATCCGTGGTGCTAAGGCTTTAGTGGAAGCTTTGGGGAGGGGCAGCAGGTTGAAATCGCTCTGTTTAGCAAGTAACATGTTTGGGAAAGCAGGCGGGGTTGCTCTGAGCAAAGTCATCTCTGGACATCTAGGTCTTGCAGAAGTTAATTTAGGCTATATGAATCTTCAAGATAAAGGGGTGATTGCTATTGCCCGCAGCCTCAAGGATACAGCTCCCTCATTAAGAGTTCTTAATGTTGGAGGAAATCATATCACTCCAAAAGCAGCTCCAGCTTTAGCAAAATGCCTTGCTGTAAAAAACTTGCTGACCGGCTTTTATGCAAGAGACAATAAACTCAACGATTATGGATCAATTGCAATATGCAAAGCCATCTCGGAAGGTCATGAGCAGCTCAAAGAACTTGATTTGAGTGCAAATGCTATGACTATAACTGGGGCTAAGGCTGTTGCGGAAGCTATTGCCAACAAGCCTGATTTCAATTGGTTTTCTATTCATGCGAATCGCATTACTTATAAAGGAATGGAGACCGTCAAAGATGTGCTGAGAAAAGGTCCGAAGGGTGAATCTGTACTTTCCAGAATGACGGATTATGACGAATTCGTATTAGACGTATTCGACTACTTGGAAGAAGAGGGTCTCACTGACCGTGACATTGTGTCAGAGGTTCTCACTGACAGTGACACTGAGCTAGAGGAGAAACTATGGCATGAAGATCTTTAGTACATGTACATATATTAGGACCATTTTGGATACTCTTAATCCCATGAAGGTGTTCTATAGTTTTAGGAACCACAGGTAATTTCTCCTTAGCTTCCCAGAGTTACAAGCTCCACCTTAATCTGAATATTACTACTTTTCACTTATTTAGTTTGTTTCACTCATGTTAGTAAAGACATGTTTCATTTTGATTTCTTCTGTAATGATGATGGGTTTGTGAGAAAACAATGAAGAAGATTAAGTTTGGCTTCTTTGGTTTATTAAACTGTCAAGAGCTCTATCTGATTGTGACATATAGGTTAATCTTAGAGAACTCGATGGTTTTTACATTTTTTTATGGACCATATAGCAAGGACTTATTTCATGTTTATTTTGAGAAATCAGAAGTAATCATTTTAAGGCAGTTTAATGGTTATAGCTTTTAGAACTTCTTTATCTATCTTCAAAGGGCAGTTTTTATGTATTATAATGAGGCCCATTCACAAGCAAAATAATAGTTGCTGTTTGCCTTCAGTTTTGCAATGTTTGGTTGCTTGAAAAACTGAATATATTAGTTTCTTTCTACACGTAGAGACTTATAAATCTACCGTGTTTTTTCATCATTCACCAAGAATACTAGTAGATGTCGATATTTTATTTGTCATGCCTATTTATGAGCTCTAGTAAATCTAGCCTTCATTGTAATTTTAATTGCTTATTTTCTTTAGTCTTGTTTTTTCTTAGTTTTAATATGTTTTGGGCAGTTAAGATGATTGATAATGTGTAAATTAAATTTAGTTGATTGACAGTAGCTGTTCACAAGACAAATGACGGTTGATCTGTCGATGTGGGAATGAATTTTCTTAGTTGATGGGGATCATTTGGAAATATTTTACTAATTGCCCTACATACTATGGAACATACTGATGCAGAGTGGACAACGGAGGTGATGGATAGGTAAGAATACTTCTTCAAATTTGAAATGTTTGTCCTAGAACCCACTAGCCCTTAAGGCACTCAACTAGCCCAAGTACACCCCAATGACTCCAAAGACCTCCAGATGCCTAAGGTGGATTGAAATGATGTTAAAAAGGTGTATTAGGTAGGATCCAACCAGTTTTGGCCTTCTATGCAACTTCCAACCTTCAAAACCCTCAAAACTGTCTTTTAGGCCTAAGAGCCCCCAATTAGCCCTGCTGTGACTGTTTTTCCAATTTTTCTCCCAACTTTTCCAAAGGACTAAAAAAAACAAATTACATTCTCAGATACCCTTTTTGGAGTTGTTCAGCATACAGAAATTTCAACTATGACTTCTTTGACAAGTTTCAGACTTCCTTCACAAACTCCTTGTTGACAAGCATGTAGATTGGTGCATTTACAAAGCAACTCATAAAAGTACTTAACATACAGACTTCAAATTTTGCATAGGTCCATGAAGTGTCCCCAATTAGAGGATTCCTCAACCAATTTCACTCCAGGAGCCTTCTAACCCCAAAAGCCCCAAATTTGCCCTCTTGAAACCCTTGTACCTAGGGCCTCCTAAATCTCACACGTGCCTGGACTTCCAGACCCAATTGGAAGTACAAACATCATTATTTCAACATCCCAAACATGTTTCAAAACTCAGATCATACCTTTGTTCAGGCCAATACCCTGCTGCAAGGTCATACCACTCAAATGACCCCTCTTTTCCACACTCTTGTTATAGGTGATCACCCTTTTCTTGGTTTATCTGGTCATGTCAGTGTTAGAACATAATGTACATGTCAAATATGTCTCATTCCATGAAGAAACAGTCAGACATTCCATGGAATGAGCATTGTTAGTATGAAAAACCACCAAAATGCCTTGAAAAACTGTATTTCCAGCCAATATTGAATAAAATGAACAAACCACCCACCAAACTTGGATTCAAAACGTGTTAGAAATCATCCACACATGTCTGATAAAGTATAACAATTCATTCCATAACCCAAGAAGTTCAAAAAACCAAGATTTCCTTCAATTTGCAAGTGAAAACAAGCCTTTCCAATCCAAATATGGTGACAGTCTGTACTATGGCTGTTCCTCTCCATACAATGAAGATTTCAAACATTATATTGATGCCTTACAACCCCCTTAACCGTTCCCAAGTGGTTGGGAGTGATTATCCTTAACCAATTTTAAATTATAGCATTTCCCTCCAAAACAGCAACTAACCGTTACTATTCAAAAATTTGAATTTTGAAACTACTAAATAATGCATTTAATGAGTCCTATGAATACTCCAACCTATCAATTGACATGACTTGATTATGACAAACTATATGAACCTATAAAATGCCTTATCTACCCTATGCACTCCCTATTCCTCTTACAATGCAAGATTTTCACTATTTTGTCCTTTTAGGACTTATTACAAATATATGCCTTTTAAGCAACTTGACTTTATTTCATGAAAGACCTCATCATGTCTTCATCTTCCTGGTACTCTGGTCTTCAATAGGGTCCCAAGGAGATGCCCCTGCATCACATACCTACATATCCATGGTTTAGGTAGAAGATGGCCGAGTTGCATTGCATAGACAGGAGTAACAGTCCTCTGGTGCACAAGGACATGCACAACTCTATTGCTGTCTACTATCCTTCATAAACGTCTTAATTATAAATGAGCATTTCAAAAGAACCACATGCCACCATTAAACATACTGTTTTTCGCTTAATCTTTTTGGAAAGTTACTTAGAAGAAGCCTTTGCTAAAAATTGACTATCCAGATGACCACACAAGTACTATTTATTCAACATCTCATTTTTAGGTTATCTATTCCAGGATGAGAATTAATGAATTTGCAGATTAGGGATTTTTTTATTACCACCTGTGTTACTAGATCAAGGGTTTTATCTATCATTGAAATGATTGTAATGAATACTCTGATTGAGATATCATTTGAGATGATATCAGTCTCATCTCCTCTTTTTGATGCAATGGTCTTCAATTTCTTTCCCTTTTGATGATTTATAGTTTTACCGTCCCTTCAAATCTCCATTTTAGAGATTAAATATTTATTTTAATGTGTCTTGCAAATTGCTTATACTTGCTCTTTGTGACGTTCTTCCTTTGACATCTGCTTCAGTCATATGCTCTAGACTGTTTAGGGACATAATTTAGATCAAGAGATTTCAGTTCTATTTTTGTTTTGAATTTGGACTTTTGTATCTCAAATTGATCCTCTTCTTGGAAAGCCTCACGAACAGTCTTTTAAGCAATTGCCTAATGTGCTATGGTTCTTTGAACATATACTGCAAGCTTGTAATGCATTTTTGTAATAAAGAGAAGATGAAAGAATTGTTTATAAAATGAATACTCTAAGAATGGTAATTTGTCAAAATTCAAACTGCCAATCTACCAGCTAATGGCAAAAGTAGTAAACAAGATGAATTAAAGAATTTAAAGAATAGCATTATTTATAGATAAATGATCCATGCACAAATCTAAGTTTGAACATAAACAGACTGAATAGGATAGTTAAGAATGCAATAGGAGGCATAAAGAAACTTCAAGATCAAATTTTGGCTTGTCACAGGTACAATTTCCCAAAAATTTTCCGAGACCCTCTATTCTAAGTGAGTTTTTGAAGCACATTACAATGTTGCATGTAGTGAAAGATTTCTCCACACAAAAAAGAAATAAATGAAAACGAAGTTTAATTTTTCCCCCTGTCTACGATCATTTGGATTTTGTTTGAACATTTACCTTTGGGCAGTAGTGTTCTTGAAGTTAAAATTACATCTTCACAGTCATACAATTAGACAGTCACATATCTTTGAAATGGTTTGTCATTAATGTTCAAGGGAAAAAAAATGCTTATTAATAGTTCTTCCTTTATGTCTCTAGTTTTTATCAATTTTTCTTTGTAGTTACAACTCCCAAAGAGTTGTGTCAACAACTCTACAACTACTCGGAATCTAAGGGTCAAATTTTTTATTTCTTACCCTCTATTTTACTACGAGGGTTTTGAACCTGTTTTCTTGTGTTCCCATTTTAGAAGATGATTCTTCTTAAGCTCAAAAATAAAATAATGAACACAACTTTTTTTTTTCAGACACTGATACAATGCAACAATCTGACCATGAGTTCTGAAATCTTTATATCTTTAGCAGATTCTTTAGAGAGTAGTAACATTACACTTAGGAAACTTGTGATAACCAAGGAATCACCATCAACCTCATTTGTTGTGCAGTTCCCAAAATATTCAAAAAGTGGTTTTCTTTTTATTTTAATTGATGGGTGGTCTAGATCCAGTGTTTAGTCAAAGGAAAATGCATTAATAAACAAGAAGCAAGTACTAGTTTTATCAACTTTAAAAGAATATGTCCGTTCAAAATAAATTATATGTTTCAAATTTAGTCTTTTATGTTGTTTCTCAACTTGTGGAAGTTGTTGACAATTATGTTGATTATGTCTTTCAAGCTCTATATTGTCTATATACATCTTCAAAACTTACGTGATGATTTGAATTCCATGCGTTTGAGTTGCATCCAATTTATTTGGGTTTCACCCTTTTCTTAGATTGAAAACTGTGTGTATTATGAATTTATGACTACATTTTTAATTCCGTATGACCATTTTGACCTTTGTTTTTAATATAGTGTTCTATGCTTGGGTATCCAAGATATGTAACTCTCAGCATAGCTCATTAAGTTGTATAGAGGATTGTATCTTGACAAATTAGCCTCGTCTTGACAAATGAGTTCCAGAATACTTTGCCTGGTTGGATAAGAACATCATTTCCTTTAAAATACTTTTTAACCTTACCTTTGCACTCCTATCGGTCTATACTTTGAACGTCCTATAAGTGCAAGTGCTAGTTTACTTCTGTTAACATTTACACTCTCTTCTGTCTGCATAGAATGCACAAACAGTGTTTTTGAGGATATCTCACACTTCTGTTATGAGTTGCATTCATTAAAAAACAAGTCAAGGTGTGGTGCAGGGGCACCTATGGGGACCAGTGCATAATAAACTTTGTGGTTTTGTGTTTCTTGATGTCTAGTGATGTAACAAGGCCACTCAAGACCATTAGAGGGTGATTTGATTCAGTTTGTAAGGCATGGAAGCCATTTTGCACTTTGTTTTTTTTTGTAACTAGGCCTTGTTGGTCAAAGTCGGTCAACTATCATCCAACATGTGAAAATGGGTGAGACCAACATTTTTCATGTTCTCGAGGCATAAATAGCCTAGATGTAACAATTCCAAGTGATTTTGTAAGGTCTTGAAACAATTTGTGCAAAGATGTAAAAAGTTGTCAAAGTTGCACAATGCAACTTGACCACTCTTATTATCAACTTTTGTTAACAAATTGTCCCAACGTCCGTTTGGTTTAAAAGTAATTGGACAGTTGGGGAAAGGTGAAAAACAGTCTATAAGGCCCCAAGCCTTGAGTTGTATGGGTTGTTGTTGAAAATTCAAAAAAGATCACCTTTGATTTCCTGTATTTTCTCTGCAGAAACGTGTATCAGTGACTTTGCATTTGTTTATACGGATTGGTGCTCAGGTGAAATGTATTTGGTGAGATAGGGCATTGAAATACCTTTCCTTTACATCTGGTTTGAAGTCATTTTTTTTTCTCTGTCGGGTCTGCAAAACGCCCAAACAGAGGGTTTTGAATAAAAATGGTTATAACTTGACATTCCCCGGTCCAAAAATCAAATGCCTTTGGTGGATGTCAAGTCCTACAATGTATTTTAGGATTTCTTTGGTCTCAGAGGTGGCTGAGGTGACTTGGGAGAACTAAGCAATTTTAACCTGGCATCTCTATGTGACAGGTTTCTGTTGATTGATATTTTTTGATCTGGGTAAGTTTGGAAGTGTTTGGACCTAACACCTTGATGGAATTGGTAGCTTGAAGGTTGTTGGGAAGTGTCGAAAGTGTTAGAATTATTCTGTGATAAGTATTTCAAGACGTTCCTTTTGAAAATAGGCCTAATTGTGGCTTTAGGCCTAGTAGGCCAAGTGTGAACTCTCCGTGAAAGTCTGAAACAAAAATAGTTGGTTTTGCTGTATGTTTTTGTCCTAATCAAATGTAGATGGTACATATCAATGAACTTGGTGGGGCCCCTTTGTATTTAGAATTGTATGCAATGGAACAAGCATTCAAAAAATGGAGGCACTACCTCTTGCCTAAGGAGTTTATAGTTTACACTGATAACCATGCTCTAAGCTTTTTGAATGGATAGGAGAAACCTAATCATAAATACATGAAGTGGGTTGAACATCTTTAAGCCTGCACATTCACCATGAAACACAAGAAAGTGCGGGCTAATAAAGTGGCAACTGCTTTGAGTAGAAGGGTGTACACGGTTCAAGAAATCCAATTGCAAAGTGTGGGGATTGAGTCTCTCAAGCACATGTATAAAGAGGATGAAGATTTCAAGGAAATATACAAGGTTTGTGAGCAATTTTCTGATTCCCATCATACTGGATTTTCTGAATATTTGCTGCAGCAGGGGCTATTGTTCAAAGGGAGCCAATTGTGTGTCCCTAGGTGTTCCATGAGAGAGAACATCATCAAGGAAAAACATTGTGGCAGTTTGGGGGGTCATTTTAGTTTGGATAAGACCCTAGATCAGGTAAAGAGATTTTATTTTTGGCCAAGGTTACGATCTGATGTCATAAAGTTTGTTGAAGGTTGTAGTATATGCCAGAGGGCTAAGGGCACACCATCTAATGCCGGGTTGTATCAACCTCTCCCTATTCTTAATAGGCCATGGGAGAGCATTAGTATGGATTTTGTCTTGGGTCTTCCAAAGACTGAAAGAGGTTATGATAGTATATTTGTTGTGGTTGATAGATTTAGAAAAATGGCTCATTTATTACCATGAAGTGTACTAATGATGCTTCTCATATAGATGGATTATTCTTCAAAGAGATTGTTAGAATACATGGTTTGCCTCTCCATATTGTGACTGACAGGGACTCCAAGTTTGGGGGCCATTTTTGGCAAACATTGTGGAAGAAGTTGAGAACTCGGTTGTCTTTCACTTTAGCATATCGCCCTTTGACCGATGGCCAAACTGAGGTGGTGAGAAAGTCATTAGGGAACCTTTTGAGATGCCTTACAAAGCAGCTTGCAGAGGCATGGGATATGATCATCCCTCAAGCTGAATTTGCCTACAATGATTCTACCAATAGAAGCACAGCTAGAAGTCCATTTGAGGTTGTCTATGGGTTTCACCCAAGAGGGATCCTATAACTTGTTGAATTTTGTAGCTTCGATAGATACCTTATGAGTTTGCATTTCATATATGAATATTACTAACGGTTAGTGCATTAACTATCACTGTCGACTGTTATGACGGTTGATCACGTTGAACATCTCAAGTCCATCGCGCTGATATCATTCACGATGGGCGGCTCCACTGGTAACGCCTTAGACAACTATTGCTTCATATTTCACCTTCCTCCAAATGTAACATATATGGCTGTGGCGCTTCACCTCACTGGGCGGATCGCCAAAGCATGGTGAAGCGTCACCTGTCGCGGCATATACATTGAATACGAGTAACATTCTATCACAGTAACGTCTACAACACAATCACGAAACCATTCGAGCTCGAGGTGTGAGACGCGATAGTGTATACTTTCGGTTGCAACTTCATTATTGCGCATCATCTATCGCGTGGGTCTCTACTTTCGGTTGTTCTCTATCAAAGCTTTTCCGACAGATTTAGGGGCATTACTGATGAGCTGCTTTTGGCATCAGATATTACCTGTGTGCTACACTTGACCTTAGACATCGTAATCGGGACTGCCTTGAGAATCTGTGGGCTATCGCCATCATCAGGCATCCTTAGCGTGCCGTGTCTGGTATCAGGCGATATACAAGCAGGGTCCTGTGTTGGGCATCATCCGTCTGCTACACGTGACATCAGATATCATCATCGGGCTATCTTCCATCTTCAGCATATCGTGTTTATTAAGGTCCTTCATATCTGTGTATTATGCATTGCATGTACTCTGAGGTTTGATATTATGGTTATCATATAATCATCTTGGCTGCATTGTAATTTTGATGGAATATCAATAATAGAGACATCGTTTTGTGGGCTGTGTTGTTTCCCTCTGTGAAGGGGGTTTTTCCCAGTGTATATCATTGTAAAGTTCTTCATTTTCCCTCATTCATTCTGTTCATCTTTCTGGTTAGATTTTAACAGAACTAAGGGACCTCCAAGGTATGGAGAGGAGTGCACAAGGTGAGGACTTTGCCTTGATAATGAAAGACATCCATGATAGAGTAAAGGAAGCTCTTCAAAGAAGCACAAAGAAATACAAAAAGAAAGCCAATGAAAGAAAAAGAGATGTACAATACAAGGTGGGAGACATGGTGATGGAACACCTGAAGAAAGAGAGACTCCCTAAAGAACAACCAACAAAGTTGCTCATGAAAAAGATTGGCCCTTGTACAATTATTCATAAATTTGGTGCAAATGCTTATGAGATCTCTCTTCCTCCGGATTTGGCTATATCCCCTTTCTTTAATGTTCCAGATTTGTTTCCTTATAAATGTGATAATGTTGCAGGTTCAGATATAGGTTCAACAGTAGCACAGGATGAAGGGTAGGTTAAGGATCTACCCCCTAGCCAACCCTTACAATTGGAATGCATATTGGACACAAAAGTGCTCAAGAAGACTAGGATCAGAACCTACAAGGAATACCTGGTCAAGTGGCATGGTTTACCTCTTGAGGACGCTACATGGATGAAAAAAGAATACATCTTGATGCATGGTACCTCAGTTGCAGACCTCCTCTCTCAAGGGACTTGAGACTTTTCCACCCCTAGGAGTATGCTGCAAGGGCACCTAGGGGAACAGTGCATAATAAACTTGTGGTTTTGTATGTTGCAGGGGCACCTAGGGACAAGTGCATAATAAACTTGTGGTTTTGTGTTTCTTGATGTCTTGTGATGTAGTAAGGTCACTCAAGATTATTAGAGGGTGATTTGATTCAGTTTGTAAGCCATGGAAGCCATTTTGCACTTTTTTTTTTTAACTAGGCCTTGTTGGTCAAAGTTGGTCAGCTATCATCCAACATGTGAAAATGGGTGAGACCAACATTTTTCATGCTCTTGAGGCATAAATAGCCTAGATGTAACAATTCCAAGTGATTCTGTAAGGTCCTGAAACAATTTGTGCAAAGATGTAAAAAGTTGTCAAAGTTGCAGAATGCAGCTTGACAACTCTTATTATCAACTTTTGTAAACAAATTGTCCCAACCTCCATTTGGTTTTAAAAGTAGTTGGACAGCTGGGGGAAGGTGAAAAATGGTCTTTAAGGCCCCAAGGCTGAAGTTGTGTGGGTTGTTGAAAATTCAAAAAAGATGACCTCTGATTTCCTGTATTTTCTCTACATAAATTTCTATAAGTGACTTTGCGTTCGTTCATACAGATTGGTGTTCAAGTGAAACATATTTGGTGAGATAAGGCATTGAAATACCTTCTGTTTAAACCTAGTTTAAAGTCATTTGGTGTTGTCTTGAAGGAGATCTATTATTTTCTTCTCTCATGTTTGCAAAACCCCCAAACCTAGGGTTTGAATACAAATGGTTATAACTTGACATTCCCCCGTCCAAAAATCAAATGCCTTTGGGGGATGTCAAGTCCTGAAATGTATTTTAGGATTTCTTTGGTCTCAGAGGTGGCCGAGGTGACTGGTGGGAGAACTAAGCAATTTTAACCTGGCATCTCTGTGACAGGTTATGTTGTTGACTTAGATTTTTTGATCTGGGTAAGTTTGGAAGTGTTTGGACCCAAAACGTTGATGGAACTGGTAGTTTGAAGGTTGTTGGGAAGTGTCCTAGAATCATTTTGTGACAAGTTTTTCAAGAGGTTCCTTTGGAAAATAGGCCTAATTGGGGGCTCTAGGCCTATTAGGCCTTTGTTTAAGAGTTCCCAATCATTTGTTCCCTTTTCTTATTCAGACTGGTATATGTAGTCCATGTTGTGCCTAACTACCATTTCTCATGAACGTGATTGTGTAAGCAGTATAAGTCTGACAAAAGATCATGGTTTTTTGGGGTCAATTGGGGTCGAACACTGAAGTTTGAATTTGTCCAAATGTTCTCCATTCATTTTCCATTGTGTCCCATATTCTGATCAAGCATTTTGTGGAAGTTCATTGAAGCCAATGAGGGTCAAGGCTCAGCAAGGAGTAGTGTATGTACAGTGATGTTCAGAGTCTTCTAAAGGGTCTAAGGGGTATTAGAGACATTGTTCCTAGGAAAACAAACAAATTTGAATATTGAGCCCAATTTGTTGGTGTCTTACCTCATTCTATGCTAGGCTCTGCATGAAGGTGAGACACTAATTTTTTTCTTGAATAAACACCTAGCTCACAGATTTGAACACCACACTTCTTCAACAGTGAAATTAATGTTGGAATAATGTGATTTTAAATCGCAAGCTCAAAATAGGGCTTGGTAATGCGAAGTGGTCCATTGGGTCTATATCCTATCCAGGATTTACAAATTTAAATTGTTTTATACGTAAGTGTTAAATTGGTGATAAAGGTTTTCCTTGGGTGTAGTCGTTTAATTTGTGGTTTGTATGTGAATCCAACCAGACCAAGTCAAACTCTCATTGGGACAATTGGATTTTAAATTGTATGCTCAACATAGGGATTGGTAATGGCCCATTGACCATGAGTCTATCCAAGTGTTCTATCTTAAATTGGTGTAGACAGATATTTTTAGAAAAGAATTATAAATTGATGATTAAACTTGCACAATATAAAGATCCCATCCTTACCTAGTGCTCTAATACCAATTGTGGACATCAAACTATAACAAATAAAATTCTAATGATGATCTCCAGATGATCAATACACAGAGTTGGAGAAATAATTTGAACACAGAAAAATTTCTTGATAAAATGCTCCGATCAAACTACATATAGTTGTGCAATAGGATTCACAACTGAATCCAACTAGTTCAGTAACTAATCTCAAAACACTCTGCAACTAATAACAACTAATTGCAATATTTATTATCTTACATCAAAGAACTTGGCTATATATATAATCATTAGTAGTCCAAAGAAATACTACTACACAAGAAAGGAGGTTGGAGGATAATAAAGAGTATGCCATTGAATTAGAATCTCCACCTATCAAGAAAGGATTTTTGCAGAAAATTTCATAAAGTCACAATTATCAAACAAAAATTGAGGCTATCACCTGACTAGAAAGTCAAGGTGATTGAATAATTTGAATGCATAAAAAGTGATCTGCAGAAAATTCAAAAATAAAAAGATGGTAGATTAATCAAATTCCAGCCAGCCCGGCTGCTAAGGCAAATAGAAATTTGGAAATCTTGACTAGTCTAGGTGAAATTATCTGCCAAAAAATGTTGTAGTCTTTTCAATAATAGCAATTGCAACCAATTTTCTTGTAAAATACCAATTGTCTCACCCAAGTTTGAATAAGACTCATTGCTAATGGGTGATTTGTATTAGAGGAAGCTGCAGCCAAAAGTAAGGTAATCACATTAGACATCAATTCACACCAATAGAATACTCATTTTGTAACCCTTTTGTGGGATGCAACTATGATTCTAGTATTAAGCAATAAAACTGGGTCCTTATGCAACTCACTTTTGCTATGTAATTGTAGCCAAGAAGCTACTAGAACAAATGGCATAGGAAGTCATTTACTACAAAACACATATAAAAACTGCACTCACACTCAAGGAGTCAACAATAGATCTTTATATTGCCTATACTGAATCCTCAAATTAAATGTATTAAATGAAGGGCTCACGTTGGGTACATTAAAATGTCTGCAGGCAAAGATAGAATAATGCAATAAAAGTATTTAAAACCCAGTTTAAAACATTAATTCTAACTCACAAAAACCTCTGTTTGAGCATTGAATTTGGATGTGCTTTGGGTTGCGATGATGTGGGTGATCTCAGAATCAACAACATAACAATAGCATTCTTTGGATGATTAAATCAGCAACAAAATATCATATTGAAAATGGATGTCTGAAAATGATGGACGAGGGAAAATTTATAGAGTTTCATGAGAATGATGTCACATCCCAGCAGTCAATGTTCAAATTGAGTGAGGGTCGATGACAATGCCATTAAGAGGGATGGTTGTCCATCAAAGCACATATATATTTTGCACCAAAGCGATGGAGATAGTGCATTAGGATATGACTTGCAACTATGAAGAAAGGGGTGCAGGTATAGAGGAGGCAACCGACAACTAATGAGATGTGGTGTTCATGTCTTCAGCCATCCAATATGGCAGATCATGTGGGAAATAAAATTAAGGTGTTACAGCTTTAATTTCGGATGACCCCTCAAAATAGCGAGTTCAAGCTTTGTGTTGAGGAAGAAAGAGGAGCAATGAAGGCATGATTGGGGGGATTTACACACCCTTTTTCTAAGCTTTCATTTCTGCTATGGCTGGAAGGAGGATGGTATGGTGTGAAATTTGGCTTTACACCAACCAACTTCATTTTCTTGAGAGACTCCAAAGCCTTTTCACGAAATCCATTTTCTGCAAATCTGTTTTGTTTTCATCCAGCAATCAAGGCACCCATGGAACTACATTTCTTGGAGGCATTATGTTAAACGATGTAGAGCAGTGTTACCGCAAGTTTCCAGGACGAGGACGACAGGGGAAGGGGGGACGAGTTTCCGGGACGACATATTTTTTTGCCAAGTTTGGGGACGACAAGGGGGACGGCTATATAAATACAGGGAAATTTTAAAATATATAAGGAAATTTAAATATATACATTAGATTCATATGAAAGCATGGATAACGCATGCCATTTAAACATAATAGAACCTTAACATACAACACTTCAATAGTCAAACTCAATACTCAATACGCATTCATAATTTGGAATTCATTGTCAATATGCACGTAATATTAAAATAACAACATACAAAATTAATACACCCAAGAACATAATTCTATATTCATTGTCAATAGCAACAAGAACAATAACCTTCCAAATTGAAGCACACTACTATTATTTAAAAATTAAGTCTGATATAAATTATCGATGTACACATTATAGGCATAGCGTTACAATTGCTTTTGAAGATTATTATTTGCACATTAGTGCCTATACATGAAATAAGTTATAACATTCCTATTAAATACTAACATGAAAATGCTTGGAAACTATGTTGGTGTTGATTGTTGTAGGTTTGACATTGACTCTAGAAAGGGCTGCTACAGATAGTGGATCAAGTATGTCTCCCAATGCTCTTCTCACTCTAGACCATATTCATCAATGATCTAAATTGTGATTACACCATTACCCCCTAAAACTACACCTCTAGTTCATTGTAAGTGAACTGATATTAATACAAAGTTGAACAGGTTTGGTATACATTTCTGATCATGATATAGGTCTGTTAGCAAGATGGCACCTTAATGCAACCTCCAATATTCACCAAATTTTCCACAAAGGATCCAAATCAACACAAAACCAACCTAGCACTGATGTATTGCCACAAAACGACATAAAGATGCACATTTCAGGTATGTAATGCACTTTTCATACTTTCCCAAAACCTTGCAAATAGTTTGCTATGATTCTGAGCATGTAGCATGACTGTAACAACATTCTTAATTTCATGATTTTAATGTAATATTGCCAAATAGTAAAATACTAATCAGAGGACCCCAAATAGCAGGAATTAACTACCGAACAATAATAAGCATAACAGGGCAAACTAAGTGCAGATGCAAATTATCCCATTGGGGATGCCTATCCGTCTTGGGGATCCCCAAGGCATCCCTAGCTGTCCCTTTTATTTTTGGGTGACGTCCCCAAGTTTTCGGGATGTTCCCAAGTCTCCAGAACATCCGTGGTACTAGGACGGGGGAAATTAGGTTGGGGACGTGTTCCTGAGTGAACTTGATGCAAAGCTCTCAATTTGGCATGGGTTGGGAGGATGCTGGCCAAGATTTTAGCTTTATGCCTACTAGTTGCATTGGCTTGAAATATTTTGAATGTTTTTAAAGAATTCCTATTGTGTTAATGCTACCAGCAATTACAACCAGGAGCAGAGTGAGAGAGCAGTTGATATATTGCAGATAAAGGCAGTAGAATCTTGGAAGAAAATGTGGCTACTAGTTGAAAGAGAAGAGGAAATTTATTAGGGAGCACCCTACATAGACAAAGGAGACTTCGTAAATATTTGAAGGTCACTTGTGTGGAATAGGCTACCATTCTCGGTTTCTAAGGCATCCCCATAGATTAGTTCTTTGTATTCACATTGTTCTTGTTTTGAGTAGTGTATGTTTTGTGCTTTAGCTTGAAGTACATTAGTGTTTGTTTGTAAAAAATAATACAAGTGACACTAGGAAGCACAAAAGGTCTTGTTTATATTTCTCATAAATGTGTATGTGCTTTTGTGTGACATATTCGTAGGAGGCACCCACATGATTGTATGTATGTGCCTAAGTGTGTCTGTTTACATCTATTGAGATAATTACACTACTATGCATTTATGCTTGTTTCACATTATTGTTATGATAGTAAGCACATAATCCATCTAGTAGGTTATTAGTTCCTGCCAGGGAACTATAGCAAAGGTTGTGATGTTTAACTTTAAATAGTTATTCCAATGAAACTGTTTTATTTTCATACATAAATTTCTTTTGCTCTATTTTTTATTAAGGTAAAAATAGGTTTTGAAGGTACCCGAAACCCATTACATCGGGATTACATAGAAGATAAGCATTAAAGCAAAGAAACTGCCAAACTTAGACCAATAGTCTACCGAAAACCAAGTTGGTGACAAAAAAGAAAGAACCAGAGAACAACACAAAACAAAAAGCCAGCATAAGGCCAACAACAAGAGATAGAAGGACAAGCACAGAGAGTAGAATAAAGAAAGGTTCTTCAGCAACTCAATAGCTTCCAGCTCCGACTGATATATGTTAGCAGTTGCCTTCTTCTGCTCTTCAATTTCTTGATTAGGTTTCCCCTGCTTCTTAGTGTTTGCACGAGTGTGTTTGCTAAGGCCAGTAGACACCTCAAGACCAACATCTTTTCTAGATTCCACCTCCACAATGGTCTTTTCCTAGCTCATTTGCTCCAATTTGGCCACCAAGATTCTCATATGCTCAGCGGAGGATTTGTGCACTTTATGGCTTTGCTCCATGGTTTTATGCAGAGTGGTCTCCATTTTGTTAATTTTAGTCGCCAGGTCCCCAACCTTTCCATCACATTCCTTCTTCAGATTCACCATATCTTTAACAGCTTGAGAAAGGCATTCAATAAGAGAATTCTTCTCCCCTTCCATCCAAAGCTCTTTGATAGTAGAATCCTTCACACTATCCTTAACAACCCTAGAAGAGTCAAGAAAATCCAACTTGCTAGAAAGAGGCCGTTGCTCGATATTAAGGTCTTTGATTTCATGCAAATCCTACCTTATCACCCTCTAAAAATCCCCAACACCTTTGCTAGCAGTTTGTAAGACGCTAATAATGGTTTCTCTGTTAGGATGGAAGTCAGCTTCACTAAGATGCACAACATTATTAGTCTCCTCTTCATTAGAAGAGCCCTTTAAAATGAAAGGAGAAAATAGGTTCATCCCGAGTATTAGAACCAGGGGAGGACTTAAACTCATCCTTTTTTCCTTTTCGCCGAATAGATTTGGGCTTACCCACACTTTTGCTAGCCAAAACAGGTGAGGGGGTCGGGGCTTTTCCCTTATTTTTGCCTTCACACTAAACAAGGGAATTAACCCCCAATTTGGGTTTCTTCAAAGGGGGGAAACCCTAGCATCCTCAACAACATCAATGTCCCAACTTTTGTCCCTCGACTCCTCACTTCCAACCTCATCATCCTAAGACTCATTTTTGCTTTGTTTATTATACAAAACTTGCTCAAATTTTAATCAATTTTAATAAAAAATTAATTATGTTTGTTTTAATTGGCTTGTCAGTTATTACAGGGAGCATCACACAAATTTCAATAAGAGAGAATGCACGACTATCCAAGCAGGGTGCCAGACAGTAGAAAAACTACAAGTTTAATTAGAGCTTCCCAATAAATGCATTTTCCAATGCATTGTGCCCTGCAAACCTTAAAAATGAAAACAAAAATTCTTTGCTACCAACTTTTCCTTGTCCTGCACGACTTTCATGGCGGGCTATGTGTGCGTGTTGTCTCCACATAAAAGCACCTGCCACTTTGAACACACACCATCACACTCAATGCCAAACCAAATATACGGCAAACAAGATCTCAAGATGTGAATTTCTGAGGTTGGGAATGGGTTGAATCATGAGGCTCTATGTATCGGACAAGTGCAAACTTTTCCCTTAACCATAATCAAAATATTTATCGCTGCGTGTTAATGGCAGATATGGATTTTTTTTTACTCACCTTCTCTTTTAAAAGTTTTTAAATTTTTAAAGCTTGTGACTCATAAAGATATAAAACTGTTTATTAGGTTTTTTAACGTTTTACTTTGCTGTAGACATGCCCACACAATTCAAACTTATTCATGCATCTGGCCTAGCAGATCCAATCCTCATGTTCTCTGTGATGGCATTTCCTGCAACAAAGATGACCACAAATTAATTCTTCTTTGCATTTTCTTCACACAAATTATGTTAAGAAATCCTACATCTTATGATGTTCTTACATTCAAATTAGGAATGTTATTTCTTACCAAAGAAAGCAATACGATATTTCTTTCTTCTCCCTAGAATTCATCTACACTTCTTACTTTTGGCACATATCGATCAGGATCAACTGTGCTCTTATCAGGTACCCACTTGTTAGATGCATTTCTGTGATATTGCTTCCAGGAAAATTGTATGAGATACCTATTTTTCTTGTGTTAAGGTCTTTTGAGCTCTTTACATAGTCAGAACAATAATGTCTGGTGGCTTGTAGCCAGAAAAGTTGGTTAAGTACATGCAAAACTGAAGCACCATGTCAGCTTCTACATCATTAGGTCTGCTCCCAAAATGAGAAGGATCTTCGGGGTTGTGATGATCAATGAACAACACATTACTCGTAACACCTTTAACATCAAGGAATTCAGAAACAGATGGATGATCTTTCAACATAGGATAAAATTTTGATACTAAAGAGGCTGATATTTCAGGTCTCATTCTCCTCTGCACCTCCAAAATTTAATATTCTAACCCACTTGTTACAAGCCTTCCAAACGTTAAGACATCTAACTTGTGACTGTTTGCAAACATAGGAGATGCCACAGATGGCCTTATATGCTTGTGATCACCTTTAAGTATCAGATGCTTAATGCAAGAATTTAAGCATCCAAGGATTTGACCCTCTAAAAGTTGTGCAGCTTCTTCTACAACCATGATCTCTGATTTCAAAGATGATAAAAGTTCATAATTTCTTGCTGTAAATGTGCTAGTCATACCCACTGCCTTCAAGTTACCGAGCAAGAAAGAGTGAATGTTTCTCTTGGCATCTTGTAGCCTGCAACATGAATTCATATATTCACTTGATAATCTTGATAATCTAGATAATTCATATACCATTACTCTTCTTTTCTTCTTCCTCTTGTTCATGAGGTGGTCAAGAGTACATTTGCTAAGAATTCTAGATCCTAGATCCTAACCTTGGTAGACTTTTCTCGATCCTAACCTCGCTAGATTTTTCTCATTTTCATATATTCCCTCCAAAAATTGATCCAGAGCTCTATTAGTAAAACACACTATGAGAATGAGACCAGAGGAATTTGAAATCTTATGAAGCAAAGCCTTTACAATTTGCAACCCTGTAAATGTTTTTCTAGTCCCAGGAGGACCCTGAATAATGGCTGCCTCCTGACTTTCATCAATAGAATCACATTTACAGACTTGTTTACAATCAAAATTACATTCAAGCTGAGCTGTTTTGGCTTCCAGATAAACTAATTGCTCTGTAAACATGATATTGTCCATCTCTGGCCTTTGTAGATTCTTGAGCACATGAACGTGGGCCTCATAATAGGCTTTGGAGGACTCAAAGATATTGTATGAAACTCCATTCTGAAGATTGAGCTCATGGGAATCTACTGGTTGGACAGCTATTAGATTTTCCTAAAGCCTATCCCTATTGCAAACTGTAGCCCAAAAGAAACTTTGAAATGCATCCTGAGATATGAAAATCAATGAATTGCTCATTAAAAGTTAGGAATTTTCCCACTCCACATGTTTACCCCCGGGATGACCTGCATTGAATCAAAGACCATATTCTACACTATCTTTACCTCGTCTCCTCCCAACATATTCAACAGGGTTATAAACTTCGAAGTCAGAAAACTCCAATTTTTTCATATAGTTACCTCTAATTCCTTCACACAATCCCTATAAGCTTCATGTAAGTCTTCTCTTATAACCCTGAACTGGGTGTCTAAATAATTTTATACATTCTCATATGGCTCTGCAACTCTATTTATAGGAATACAGGACTCTCCATTTGCACCATCATTTTGCAAGAGATCCATGACAGGAGGTAATAAATGGGTTTGTCTGAAACATTTCCCCAGCATAAAAAATAAATTTGTTGGCCCCAATTCATCATCTATACATTTACAAACATAAATCCTCTTCCATTATTTGCTAATGGATACCTGTACTCTGATACATAGTTGTCATTTGACAAAAGCATAGAATGAATTGAGAAGTATTCTGGGACATTGTTTTGCATCTACTGTTTATCTTAACACAAGCCATGTATGGTGGCTTGGGTTGCATAATTTGAGTTTACACCAGCCATTTGCATTTGCTAAAATTTTCTAAGGCCTTTTTAAGTAATCCATTTTGTGTATATATACTGCAAACACGATGTTTCAACTTCGTTTGAAGGTTCAATTTTCCCAGCATTTCAGAATCCAGGAATAAATTGCGCGAATAAATTTCATTTTGCATTTTATTGTGCAATCTACATTTTCAGAGCAGACTCCAATTTGTTGAGTCTGAGATTTAGGCTATTTTGTTTTTGGGAGTTCATAAATTGAAATTCAAAATCCGTTCCTAAAGCAAACTCGAGTTTGTAGAGTCTGCAGAGACTGGAATTCAGACCATTTTCACACTTTTAAAATTTGAAACCCATAATGCATTAAAAGAGAGCAAAATCTAGTTTGCAGAGTCTGGGATCAAACCATTTTCACACTTTTATAAATTGAAACCCAAAATGCATTAATAGAAGACTCCAGTAGTTTTGCTTGCAAAATTAAACAAATGAACATTTAAATTTTAATATTTGAACTTTTAATTCAGAAATCTATATGTTTAACCAATTTAAAAATTAAATTTTAAATATTGAAAATTCAACTTTTAAATCATAAATTTTATCAACAAAAATTACATTTAAAATTCTTAAAATGTAAATCACAAATAAAATTGAATATGATTTAAATTCAAAAACTTAAAGTAGTCTTTTAGTTTGGATTGTAGAAATAATCTACAATTTGTAGTCAGATGCAATTTTATTGAAAATTCAAGATCAAATATTGAGATAAAGGTTTAGATAATTTATATTATCACGATTATAGTTTGAAATATGGGCATAAGTATTAATAAGTAAGACATGGAAATGTATAGAAGGATAATTTGGAAGACACATTTCTATTCCCATGGTAGATTTATGACTTTCCCTGATCTATGACAACCTATTTTAAATGTTAAATAATAATTTATGTTTATGAGAGAATTACGCGTGGTTGATTAAATCTATGTGCACCTTTAGGAAAGATTAAGAATTTTTAATATTATCTTAAAGGAAAGGGGTAAATAAATACAAGTTTAGTAATATTAACAAAGAATCTTTTCTATTAGTGAATGTGATACAACCTATTAATTGTAGGTGTTGTAATTGCGGTATATCAATATAGTTGAGTGATATAATGTTGGTTAATAAAGTACTTTTTATCCTATCTAAGATGTAATAAAGTAGATTTAGTGTTATGAACCATCTCAAGTTGACTTATTTATTGACACTACTTAGAGGATTTTTATAACAATTGTGAATATAGATCTCGAGCATTGTACCCTTTTTATCAGGAAGCATATCCTAATGGTGATATCTATTCTACTAATATACCACATATTTAATCAAAAGGTGATTTCTTCAAGAATTATTAAATATATGATAGATGTATATGTCATGATGTATTTATGGTAATAAGAGAATTGGAGGTTAATATAATAGTGCGAAATGAATACATGAATATCATTTATTAGACTATGATAGCCTATTGTTTGTGATACGTATATGATATATCCAAATTTATGATATATGACCTTCAACTTGTATATATTTTTGATGGTGTTAAGGCATCCATGTAAAGTTTGAACATAGATGGAAAATTCATAATTATGGCTTATTAAATTGGAGTTGAATTTAGAAATGTTTCCTTTCCATTAAGCATGAACCCCTATTGGGAATCACTTATAGGAACCTTACATAAATATGAAAATGGGTGGTTGTTCAATACTTCGCTGATTATAAGATGCTTGAAAACTGTGACCATTGATTATAAAGGAATTTAGGTTCCTTTATTAGGATGATGCCCTATATTTTTATGATACTTGATACCATTGAACCCACCCTATTGAAGGGAGAAGGCACTTGAAGACTTGGATAAGCTTTGAAATAATCTTGCGTCTTTTCAATATTATGACTAGAGGATATTTATTGGCATCTTAATACAATACTCATGATAGAGGAGCTATCACGGGAACCAATGAAGGGTACAATGGTTGTGTTTGATGATTGTAAGTTTGTGTAATAATTGTGGCTAAGGTAAGGAACTGCCTGTTAAGGAATGATAGATCAGGAGATAAGATGTAAACTTAATGTATGCAGTAGAATTCAATTGCCTTGGTTATTGATTGATTCTACAAAATACCATAACTATATATATATTGAATCTAAAGGATGTCAATATGAACAGTCATGACTTATCATATATGATAAGCCATGATTGTTCATATTAACAAATCGTATAACATAAGATTAACATTTAATCATTATATGGTGTGTGTGTGTGTGTGTGTGTCTATATATCATGATTGTCTCGTTGATTATTAAACATGAACACACAATACTTTAACACTGCCTCTTGAGAGAGAGTTTAATAGATTTTGTAGAACTTTTCATATCATGATATTTGGCCCAATCCAAGACACTTAAAAAAAATGTCAATCATGATGAGTTATTACACAGTAATAATGTAAATGTTAAGATGTCGGTCCTATCCGGGACAAACCCTTACGGGATTCGATCCTAACAACTTTATTACCCAACAAGTAATAACATAAGCAACAAGATGTCTGGTCCTATCCAAGACAAACCCTTACGTGAGTTGATCTTGAAGCCTGGTTACTATTGTCAAGATCGTCACCTTGACATAGTAACCTATATACATAGAAGATCGTCATCTCACAATTCAGAAGGATCCTAATATGATTCATATGGATACTAAGAAATCATATATTACATAATTCATGATATGAAGTATCACCTAACATGTGATATCCAATTTTCAATATCACCTAACATGTGATATGAGGAATCACTTAACATGTGATACCCAATTTTCAATATCACCTAACATGTGATATGGGGAATCACCTAACATGTGATAGCCAATTTTACATATCACCTAACATGTGATATGAGGAATCACCTAAGATCGTGATACCTAATTTCTATACCACCTTGATATGAGGAATCACCTTAGACTTCTCTCTCAAGGAGAAGAATGCAATAACATACAAGATGATAGATGAAACTCCTTTTCATCTAAGGATTCATTCTCCAACATGCCAAGTTTATCTTGAAGGTACAAAAACTTACCTCTAGTAAGAAACTTGGTGATAATATCAGCCATATGTTTTGTAGGGATAATGTACCTTGAATAGCATACTTGTGCACTATATCTCTTATATAGTTTACATCACTCTAGGTGAACCCCAAGTTATGTAAGAGATAGCATAAAAGTATTTTAGCCAGCACATATGAGACTCAATCTCATGATCATAGTCTTCTAGATGCTTCCTTTAAGGTCTTTGTAACAACCTCCTCACCTCCTCGTCCAAGGTTGTTTAGATGAACTATTATGCTCCCTTTGAATCTAATATCAACCTTCTGTGAGGAAGTCGAGTCTTTGTCCTATAGTCTGTATTATACTCTTTTCTTGAATTCCCAACCATCTATCTAGGAATATCATGACCTAGATATCTTCATAAAAGCCTTCTAGTTCACATACATGGTACTGCATCATGAAAATATCTTGCTCCAAGAGACTCTCATCATCTGATACATGATCATGTTAAAATTTTAATCATAACATTATTCATAGGAGTAGTTTCTCGTACACAAATGTACTTGTCAGATTTCATAATAACATGAGTGAATGTAATAAACTAAGGATTTATCCCCATGCTTGACAAGACCAACATTCATGATAATTTGGCTTCCATCTGAAGCTCCAAGTACATGCATCAACCTCTTGACCTTCTCATCCAAGGTTTCTTCTGATAGATTGTTAGACTCTCTCGGAATCTAACTTCAATCTTCTAAGCTCCTTGTCCAAAGTTACCTCTAAAGTGTCAGACTCCCTCTAAATCTGATATCAATCTTATTTTCCTGCAAGAGAATCCTTGGAAAAGATCAAGACAAATATATCTTATAGTATATATAGAAATATAGATGAGAGAGAGACTATAATGAGTACATAAATGTAATATTCAAGGATAATAGATACTTATCTGCATATCAACATCCTTGACACAAGTTTCTTTAATGAAGGTCCATATCAAATCAAAAATACCTTCTCAGATTATTTGAGAGACATCCCCTCTTTACTAAGAATGGTTCAAATGGCAATGTAACATTGGTTATTATTTCCCCCCACAATGTTCAATTCCCACTCTTATATCTTTGAACAAATTTTATGTCTTCTTATAAAATGACTTGATTTCTCCAAGAGAGGTGATGCTCTATAATTAATGATGTCTCAACTTAGTCCTTAAGGACAACAGGGGTAGGCCCCTCTATCTCCAATTTGTAGACAATTTTCCCTTCAATATTCCAAATTAATAAGGAACTGAATCATGATGAACCAACAAGTTTAGGCAGATCGCAAATAAATTCAAAACACACCATCCACATCTTCAAAATTGAGAACACCTAGCTTTGAAGAAGGTCCAAGTCTTCTTGCTTGTCTCTATCCTCAGCATTATGTCTCTATCACAGGTTAAGATGATAAGTTCTCGGCATTGGAAGGCACCAAGAGTGAAATTTGTTTGGTCTTTTTCCCAAGATGGAAATCAAGGATCTAATTTATTGCTAGTACAGGTTTATATCTTGGAGTTTCTTTGACTATGCAATGAATGGACACGCAGTAGGTTACAATCTTCTCCAAGTCGTGATCCCAATCAGCATTCCCCATTGTAGTGGGATTAATATAAATGACACCTCTCATATATTGCACTCATTTGCAATATCTTCAAATTGAATGTTGCAACTTCTTATCCGGTAATTGGAACTACTCACTTGTATCTGATATGCGATCATCTAATACCTGTGAATTAACTCCGCATAAGTTTGGGACTCCACTCCTCTAGATGTGTATCAACACTGAATTTATATCCAATACAATGAGAACGCCAACTCCAGCATTAAGGGGTTCTTTAATTATTTATTCAGTTGATATTGATTTACCAACACCAATGAATATAGAAACAAGGATATATATATTTTTATAATCAAAGATATAATTTTAAGATGATACTTTGTCAAGCATACGTAATCATCTGTAGATCAACCATTGTTTATCGACTTGTCTTCTACAGCATATGTGTTCACAGTAATAATGCTCTATTCTCTCCATCGCATTTGGAGACATCAATCGCCTCTTACATGATTCTTATAAAGGATCAAACTGGTTGATTTTTCCTTGTATTGGTTGTATACATAGTCTTCACACATGATACAAGTAATGAACACCAACATGTGTGATGATTTCTTCTCTTCACAAAAAATACCATTTATCGATGCAACCTGGGCTCCATTATGAATCTTCAATGCCTTTTGATGCTTATTATTCCATCCATTGATATCATGACTGTGAATTTTGTTGCATTGGCCAACGCATCCTTCTAAACTTGAATGGTCACAAGACTCCTCCTTGATTTCACTTACAAAAGGATATTAAGTCTTTAATATGCCATGTAATATTATTAATTAATGTTGCTTCTATTATTGATGAGATCATTGTATGTTTCAAGTTTGTTATCTTTGAACAATGTGTTGTGTAGATTCCATATAGTTTCCTTTTTAGTAAGGTGTAAGACATCAAGACCACTCTTCTTTTCCTCTACTCAATACCAGACTTTGGAGATTTACTCAAATCTTTGCGTAGTAATTGGTCTAGGTATAGATAATATATCACCTTCTGATCACATTGGATAATGAATACACTAGCAATAGATCACCTTTTGATAACGTCAGATAAGAAAAGATTTAGGTCATCAGAAGACATGACCATCCACAAACCACCTTTAAAGTAAAATAGAACTAGTGATTAGGTACACATCAAAGTGAGAAATGCTCCAAATATCAAAGAATGTTGACCATAAATAGAATTCTTATATCACATAGACACCAGATGTCATTCCCTTTCATGTATTTCAGACACGGCCTTTTAATCATCGCTAAAATCATGTATGATCACCATTTCAACACTTGAGCCTGATCGATATAATGCAGAGCAACTGTCTTGCACATTCATCCATGTTCATTCTATATACATATTTACATATTTGGAAATCATTATTCGCTCCCATACTTAAGCGCAATCTCTAGAATATTGTCTATTATATTGTCCTCCATTAGCGTATCTTTCTCCTATTATCATCGCTTTCGCTACACAATATTATTATCGTCTTATTTTTTATTTTTTATTTTTTTCACTTTTGTCTATATAATTTCTTCACAAACTTCACTTGATTATATTTCCCGATAGATATAAGTTTGTCATTCATTTGTGATTAGTTCAAGCTACAAAGAAAACAATGATGCCAAATATGGAGTGCAAGCC
>BSBK01013564.1:40000-45000 GCA_027943335.1 Chamaecyparis obtusa | reverse complement strand
CTCTTTGTTTGATTTTGATGGAATCCATATCTTGCATTGCCTTATCTTTGATCTCCTCTAGCTCCATCAATTGGGCATATCTTATTTGCAGGGGATCACTTTCTTCAAATAGGGCATACTAAGTGGCTAAGTCCATGGCTGGTAACTCAGTTGAAATATATAACTTAGCTTCCCTCCCATATACTAGCATGTAAGGAGAATTACCAATGATTTTCTTTGGGGTAATTCTATCTAACCACAAGGAAAACCTAAGCTTTGTATGCCAATCTCTTTGATTTTCTTATAGAGTCTTCTTGATGATCCTGATCAAGTTCTTATTTGTCAATTCTACTTAACCATTTCCTTGGAGGTAGTAATTAGAACTAGTGTTCAGACAGATGCCATTCTTGACTGCCCACTCTAAGACCTTGAGGCATGTAAATGCCAATGCATTATCTAAAATAATGGAATTAGGAGTGACAAATCTATGAATTAAATCATGATAAAAATTTAAAACAACATTCTCATTTGAGTCTTTCAAGGCAACTACCTCTATCCATCTAGTGAAATAATCTATTGTAGTGATTATCCACTTGTGTCTTACACTAGATGAAGGATTAATCATACCAATGAAATCTATACCCCACTTCATGAAGGGCTAGTCTGTTTTGACTGGCTGTAGGGGCAAAGCTATAAGTCTTTCTTTTCCTACAAATCTAGAACACTTGATGCATTTCCTAATATAATCATGAATATCCTTAAAGATAGATGGCCAATAGTACCTAGCCCTCATGACTTTAAAAGTAGTAGTCCTAGGAGAAAAGTGACTTCCAGAAGGTCCATCATGAAACTCAAATAGGACATCAGCTATCTTTTCTGAATCAATGCATCTCAAAAGGACACCACTGTGATCCTTTCTAAAAAAAACTTCATCAATCAGCACAAAAGGAATAGATTGCAATCTATAATACCTCCTTTTTGCTAAATCTAGGCCTGCAGGACATTGTCCTGTCTTCAAAAAATGAATCATGTTAGGAAACAAATTTGATGCCTTAGCATGATCTTCTATAGAATGCACCACTAGAGATGCATCTATTTGCTCTGATTTCTTTAAACTCTCACCCCCTACCAAATGTTCACAAAGACCTCTACCTCTGACTAGCTTGGTAGTCTGAATATCTATGTCATATTCCATCACCTTGGTGATCCAACCAGCTCTTTTCTCATTTAGGTCTTTGGAAAGCAAAAACTCTTTGACACTTGGATGAGTAAATTTTAAATGTACCTTGCTATGGGTCAATAGATATCTAAATTTTTTAAGGTTCTTTACCACAACAAGAACATTTTTTTCCATGAAAGAGTATCTCTATTCATACTCTTCTAAACCTTTGCTAAAGAAAGCAATAGGTTGCTCCAATCCATTAGCATTTTCTTGTGTCAACATTGTAGATATAGCATCATATCCTCCATAAGCATAAAGGATAAAATCCTTCTTGAAGTTTGGATTTAACAGGGTAGGGGCCTTTGTCAAGGCTTCTTTAATAGCCTAGAAATTGGCTTTCCCTTCTTTGGTCCAGCTGAAAGAAAAATTCTTCTTTAACATGGCTATTAGGGGTTTTAACAAATCTACAATGTTAGGCAAGAATCTCTTAACAAAATTAATCTTTCCTATGAAAGATTGGAGACCTTTCTTATGATGTGGCAATGGTAGCTCTAGGATGGTAGCAATTCTTTCAGGATCCACTATAATTCTTTCTTTGGATACTACATATCCCAACAATTTTCCTTCATGAATTGCAAACACACACTTTTTGGGATTACGGGATATCCCAAACTCTCTACACCTTTCAAAAATCTACCTCAAATATTTGATATGGTCTGCTGCATACTTTGAGTAGATAGTTATGTCATCTAGGTAGACTAGCACAAACTTGTACATGAGGCTTTTAAAGGCCATATCCATTGCCTTTTGAAATGTAGCACCTGCATTTGACAAACCAAAGGGCATCTTTTGATATGCCATGGTTCTCCACTTGGTTGTAAATGTAGTCTTGTATTGATCCTCTTCATCAACTAGGATCTGATTGTATCCTGAATAGCCATCCAATAATGAGAATCTTTTAGATCCAGAGACACATTGCAAGATTTGTTCCATTGAGGGTAATGGATGGTGGTCTTTTAATGAGGCTTTGTTCAAATCCCTGAAGTCAACACATAACCTCAGCTCCCCATTCTTCTTCCTGATAGGAACAAGGTTTGAAACCCAACTAGTATGCTTAATGGGGTAGCTGATACCACTTTCTATTAGTTTGAGTACTTCCTTGTGCATAAGTGGTTCAAGCTTGGGATTAACAAGCCTTTGCTTTTGCCTCACTGGTTTAGCATTAGGCTCCAATTCAATAGTGTGCTGAGCAAGGGCGGGATCAAAACCTTTGAGATCTTCATATTGCTAAGCAAAAATATCACTGAATTCTTTGAATAATTGAGTGTAAGCTTGCTTTTTTAAATCAGTGTTTACTTTTCCAAATTGTAAGCTTCTATCTGGTTCCAGCTCTAGTTCAACACAATGTTCTTGTTGGACTACCAGGCCAGCTTTAATTTTTTTGACTTCATCATCCTTGTTGAAGATAGTCTCTAACGTGACAAGACCTCTAGGCATCTTATTAGATCTAAGTTGTATCACTTGATCACCATAGTTCTATGATAACCTCTTTTGATTATGCCTTGAAAAGACATCTTCTTCAAACAAGAATTGCAGGATTTGTTCATCATTGTCAAACACTTGCCAATTGACATTGTTATCAAGAATAGAAGGTCTGACAATTACTTTGATATGATGTTGATCTACCTCTTTTGAAATGCTATTTGGAATATCATACTAAGATCCAACAACAGCTAACCTATCTGGATTTTGGTTTAACTTTCTAGGGATGGCAACAATATTGAAAGCACAAAAAATCTTCAATAGTATCCCAAACTCTATGCTTGTATGCTTTCATGGTGTCATTCTTGGTAGCACTCATCCCTCTCACTTGGCTGACAACAAGTTCACAGTCACCATAAACCTTCAAGGCTTTAAGCCCTCTTTTCTGAGGCCACTCCAATCCATTCACAAGGCTTTCATACTCTGCAGTGTTGCTAGTGCAGGAGAAACTGAATCTAAAGGCAGTATAGTACCTTTCTCCTTTTGGGAACACTAGCATAGCACCACCACCAGAACCATGTCTACTTCTTGCCCCATCAAAGAATAGCTCCCAAACTTGATTACTATGATACTCTGAATCAGTCTCCTCTTTGAGAAGGCTTGGTTCTATGGCTCCACTTTCTTGAATCAAATAACTCCCCAAACCAAAATCCTGAACAAGATTCTCTTGGATCTCTGAGGTCCTTTCATCTAGAAGAATATTAGGGATATTCTCTATGTTGGTGCTTGCTTCGCTAATAGTTGGGAAATCATTGTCATCAAATATAGGACAATTGGTATTGATGGAATTGGACACATAAGATTCTATATGGTGTGTCATTAATTTCTCTGACTTAATGTTAACCTTGGTACCATATCATTTATGAAATAACATGTGAGACTAGTCAGAAGATAGGTAGCCTCCTATCTTGGTTGTAAACTCCCTTGACAAACATATGGAAAATAATGCAGGGAGATCTATGATATATATATCAAGGAGGATAAAAAAATTAGGACTAGCATGAAGGATCAGACTGGTATCCTTGGCACACCTATAGTATTGACTGAGGATCCATCAAGTTGTGTGACCTTCTTTTGGAAGGGTTCATACTTTAGTCCTAATTGGTCAACTACCTTCTTGGGCATTACAATGCTAGTAGCTCCACTATCTACCATACAATTATGTACTAAAGAATCTCTAATAATTAAAGATACATAAAAGGGAGGAGGATTTGAGTTCCTACCTTGCATGGTATTTCTTTTGGGGTTGCCACTTGGAGTCTCTTTCTCTTGATCAATGTTAACTAACACTAGCTTTACAATTTATTTTGTAGGCCGAGGAGTTGTTGCCTCACTCATGGCCCTTTTTAAAATCTCAGGTTGTCTTGGAATGGCCAAAGAGTCCCAAATAGACATGGTAATGTTTACCTTCTTCATATTGTCTACAATATTGTAGGGCGGTATATTGTGTACTCTTTGCTACACTTTTGGTAGGATGGGCTCCACCTCTTTGGACTATTGGCCTTCTTTGCTTGTAATAATAGGAACCTACTTAGGTGTAATGGGAGCAGTTTTCCATAGTGGCTCTATAGATGTAGTGGCCTCAAAACCAGAATCTACTCTCTCCATGTCTTGGGCTCTTCTTTTTGCTCTTATATAGGCAACAAAAGCAACTTCATCATTGACTCCATTGAAGTCTGGTTGCTCCCAATTAAAAAGGGTAGTTGCATTATCTTGTGTTTCTTATTGAGGGGCTAACCCACTAGAAGAAGCTTCTATTTGGGCTTGTGAAGCATTTGGAACCATTAGTGCTTGGTTCATCCATCCATTAGAATAGGTGATGTAGGAGCATCCTAGGTGTAAGGGAAATCTTGCATCACCCAAAACTATTTCTATTTATTTGTATTCAATAAGGGCTATCTTGTCCAAAGTTGCTATTTATGGAAACTTTTTATTTTTAGTAAGTTGGTCTTATGATCTCGGAATGTCTACTTTTACATATGGAGGTTCATCTTAGTCATATCAACCTATTCATATATCATGTTGTTCATATAGCAGAATTATTTTTTAGAGAAGTAGTGAGACTACATGGTTTGCCAAAGACCATAGTTTCAGATCGAGATACTAAGTTTGTTGGATATTTCTGGCAGACATTGTGGAAGAAGTTGAAGATAGATTTGAAGTTCAGTTCATCACATCATCCACAGACTGATGGACAAACAGAGGTGGTGAATACAAGTTTGAGAAATTTTCTGAGATGTTTGATTGGAGATAAGCCAACAGGATGGGATTTGATTTTACTAGAGGTAGAATTTGCATACAATAATTCTATCAACAG